>UELX01001555.1:0-41923 GCA_900480035.1 Eupelmus urozonus | reverse complement strand
TTTAATACTAGATGGCGCAACTAATACTAATAGAAAGTTAATAAAGATATTTTTAACAGATTTCTTAAAGAGTCTATCAAAAGTATAGTTTTGTTTAAAAAAATAAGTTTTTATATTTCTAATAAAGATACCTCATATTTCTACAAGTTTGAATAATTGGTTCAATTAGTACCGTTTTCTAAAATCACATATAACAAAAATAATAGCTCGATAAAATTTCAAAGTGAATTTGTTAAAAAAATACCACGTCATTTTCTAAGTGTTTAAAAACTTGAAGTCAGCGAACTCTTGTAAGTTGAGACTAGAAAGTGATATGCGCTATTTTGTTCGAGACAAAATAGAAAAGAGCAAAAAATACAGCGTTTAACTGACCGCAGTTACGAGCAGCTGTGTATTTTTAAAATTTTCAAATCGCTATTCAATTGTGCTACTGTAGACTTTCTCTTTTAATTTCTGTATCTTTTGTGGCAGCTTTTGATATATTCTAATAGTGTTACCAGAGTATGAATCATTTAGGCTTATTCTTATAAATTTATTTAAATCAATAAATTGTAATATAGTTTTTGCGTTCTTAAAAAAACTATTAACAAACCATTATTTTTACAATATTTTAAATGACTTCTAATGTATTTGAATAAAAACTCAATTAATAATTAACGAAAATTAATAGAGATTGAAGTTGAATAGAAATTAAAACGATATGGTTATGCGTCATGAATCAGGAAATCAAATAAGAAAACTGTAGCACCTTGCGGCAGCTCACCGTTTATTTTTCAGCTGTCAGGGAAGAGAAGTCAACGGACTCCCGAATGTGTAAAGCCGAGAAAAAGCTCGTAGGCTCGGAGAAAGCTCCGGATTTTAAAAATAAGCTCTCGGGCTTTCGCGCGTGCTAGCGAAAGCACGGAAATTTTGAAAAGAGATTTCTTTTCACTTTTTGGTGAGCCTAGTTAATTGTTTGAAGGGGTGAGAAATGTAGCGTTTCTTTTTTTGAAGCATGTCGGTTCAGGTGTTGACATTTTTTGAAGAAATGGTCCTATTTTGGTTAAATGAAATAATAATTATTTTTGTTACGCAAACAGGGAATCTTATATTGTGTAATAGAAAACTTTCTATTAAAATAAGAAACTTATTAAATTAATGTACGTCTATTTTAATAAGTGAAATTAAATTGGCGTTAAATACATTCAAGTAAAACGCTAATGTGTAGAATTATTAATTCGCTTTTAATTTTCGTTTCTAAAAAAACGGCTCTTATGGGCGCCTGCCCATTTGTATTCTCAGTTTTTAAAGAAAGAAATATCGGAAAGTACTTACAACAGTGCGAGAAAAAAGCTTAAATTTTAAAATACGGAGAAAACAGAGGTACAAGCTGACGCCGGTAAATGCAAAAATAAATATATATTATTCTCGTTCCTTAAAATACATTTTCTAATTACAATATTTGCAGAGATTTTTATTTTTAGAGGCTTTAATCTTTCGAAGAACTGAAAATACGTAAATTGAGTTTATGTAAGCGATTGACAACCTGTTAAAAGAATAGTATTTATTTCTTTTTTATATACGTTATATTTTTTATGTATTTTCTAATTTAATGATGAGTGTCAGAAGTATTTTCCTAAAATATGGTAAGAATTGAGGGTAATGAAAACCAAAAAAACGAAGGCTTCCAATATTAATACTTCAGATATTATTTAATAAAGTCTAATTATAAATACAGTTTTTATATTTTTAAATATCGAAAATCAAGTTAAAACAATTATTCGAATAAAATAGCAGGATCTACTGTATAGGTATAGCGAACAATAAAGTTTATCTATTCTTTTAATAATATTCGTTTATCTTTTAATAAAATTTCACATAATTATTTAATATTATTTTATCTTATTTACATGATTTTAGCACTGACATAATAGTATTTTAAAGCTCACTTTTTATTTTTTCAGTTTATATAAGATCAATTTTGTGTTTTAATATTTTTAGTAAAAGAATTATTATTTTGTTTTTTCTTTGAATGAAATATTGAATATGACTCAAGAATATCAGAATAAATAGCAAACATAATACAATTTACAATAATATTAACTTAAAAATTAATTGTAGACGATTGTTTAACATATTCATAATTGGTTAAGAATATCATAATTACTTATTTCAAAGTTACTAAAGTGGTTCTGTAATAAATTTTCTTAATTTATCGAATTTATAATATTGATACTCTGAAACACATTTGAAATAAAATTATTTGAATAACTAGTCACAGGAGAAATAATAATTGAATAGTATAATGTTCCAAATTACATATAGATAAGAATTTACAAAACTATTCAGTTATATTTAATTTTATCACAATCAATTATCTAAATTCTTATAAATTGATATGAACAACTCATCTCTAACTTAATAGTATTGTTCTAGTAAAATTTGGTTTATAATTTAAAGACACGTTTCTCTATATAGAACTTAGCATGCGAACTCTCACATGTTTTATAAAGTCATTAATAATTTTTGTAGAAAATACCTGGAGGATCTCAATCTCAAATTCCAAAAAAAGTTTACATTATTTCATTATTGAGAGAAGTTTCTTAACAAAACCAGTACCTAAAGGCAACTATCTCTCTCTCAATCTATCAGCAAACTTCACTCAGAACTAGTGTAAAATACCCAGAAGATGGGCCAAAGAAAAATATACTCTACTTTACTTATCTGAAATTAGCAATTTTTATTTTCCGATTAAGTAATCAAAATATTATTTTTGCAATTACAATCAATATCATCGATTTGATTGTAATCATAGGAATCACAGAATTGCATATAAAAACATCATACTCATTATAAAGCTAATAAGGAGGGGATCTCAGATGGAGGGCATAGATCTTGCTGAAACTTTTTCAGGGTGTTCTTTGCTTAATGGGGTATGATAGTCCTACTTTATCGACATTTACAAATTATATAGTTTTTTGACCATTAAAAAATAGTATTTTTCGTAACTAGGGCGTAAAGTTTTACACCCACGTGTGATTGCCGTGCACGAGGGTCGGCGAAGCCGGTCCGAGTGATTCGGAATCACACGCGGATGATAAGTTAACGCACATGTTGCGAACGATATTTTATGATATCAGTAGGCGTAAAATTGCACTTTTAAAAATATGCAAAATGTGTAAAGTGCAACTTTACGCATACTATATCATAAATAATCTAAAATATAAAATAACAAGAATATAAAAATTTTAGAAAATTATAAACAATTAATTGACATACGTAAGATTATACTGTCTAAATGATCATTTAAACATCTTATTTACACAAAGTAAAACATCGAATAGTTTGAAACTATTGTACTGTAGACATTAAAGCTAAGGTAAGCAAATGAATGATGTATAACGACCAAGTGAGAAACAGACTAACATAGTGAGATCGACGCACGTCAAGGAAAATCCAATTGGCGAATTCCTGAGCGTCAACGGAGCGCGAAATGAGGTGGAGAGTCTGACTCCGCCGTACCGCATCGACTCTGTCCGGCTGCAAATGCATCGCCTGCATACGTATGAATAGTGCAACGGAATAAGAAAACCAGATACGTGAATGAGTCCATCTATCATAAATTATGATTTTGTGATGGTACTCTACACTTCAAAGTGCGAAATCTGAAAATAAAAAGTTTAAAACCTACATTTTAATCTTTATAAAAGTTTAAAATATAGGTTTTAAGCTAATATTGTATCATTATTGCAACAATTATTTATCTGGGCAATATTTTATAAATATTACAGCAACTTGACTGTTACAAGATTATAGAAGTATACTTATACCAAAAATGCTATAATAATGTTGCTAAAATATTTGTAATAGTACATTTACGCATCTAGGGAATTTAAGAATTGGCGAGTCCATAGCATATGTAAATTGCCATCCGAACAATAGGCGAGGGTGGCAAACATGTACTATTTTTTGCTACAGCGATGCCGAAATTACCAACTTTCTGTTTGAGGTTAGGATGGGAAGTTGGCACTTTCTGCTGTTGCAAAAAATATTGTAATAATATTATTACAGCAAAATGGCACTAATGTTTTAGCTATGTCACATGTATTATACAAATACTGTATTGTTGTATCCATATTTTGTCAATATTCTACAAATATTGTGTCAGTATTGTATTTATAATGTGGCAATATTGTGTTAAAATTTGAAGTCCATAATCTAAATCTTCTAAAGCGTTTACAAATAACATTTGTAACAATTAAATATCTTAATACTAAGTATTACTATTCCTTCGAGTAAATAATATAAAATATTTCTAGTATTGATAACAATGATTTACGGTTGAAGTTTCCAGCTAGTAACGTTATAGTAATTACAAAAGAAATTTTTTCTCGGTACATAAAGAATAGTTTTATGGTGATTTTGGTAAAACGAAAAATATAATTTTAACGTGAATATTCGGTTAGAAACAAATGTAATACTTTACTCTTACAGAATACTTTCTTTCGAAGTAGGAACTGTTCTCAAAATATAGATTAAAACTTCGCACGTAAAATTTCAGAAAGTACATGCTGATTTCATTGGACGTACTTTCGGTTCAGCAGGCATCGATTCCCGTGCACCAGATCTATCAAAACTTTTTCCAAACAATCCTATGCTCTTGAACGCGAATCGAATTCGATTATTATATAGCCTCTGGCTTCTCAAAGAATATACTTTCTGCAATTCTTTTGAATATCTATCTACGTATAATGCATTTGGCACCTTAGTGGTAAAACAAAAATTTACATATTTTTTTACAAAATTTGAATATGAAGTATTTTTGAAACCTTGTTCTCGACGTATTACCTATCTTTATTCTATTATTTATTTGCTTATTTTTCAAAGGATCACCGAGCAATGCTAGATTTACACAGTGTTACCCTGTCGCATGTATCATTCGAAAAAGCTTGGCAACCATTTTTTTCTTTATACGTTCAGTGTGATGCATGTTATCTATCGTTCTATCGTTGAACTTTTACTGATATAAATTTAAATTCTAACTCTGACGCGTTACAAATATAATAAACTTACTTTCAAAATACTATAAACTTTAAATTAGTTGTATCAAGAAGAACTTATTATTTAATATTTTGTATTCATATAAAGTTTTGAATCATAGGCGAAATCATGCCGTTATTATGTGAATCATTAAATAAGTTAAAATACTAGCTTGTTTTAGGCCTTCACTAAAGTAAACTTAGATACTCAAACTTTTCAGGACTGAAACGAGCATGAATTATCAATAGCTTCAGTGGAACTAGTAGCTCTTAACCTACCAAAATATAACAATTGTATGTGTCTGTATAATAATTTTCTTAATTTAAAAATATGACAGTGATTGAAATTTATTCATATGAGAATATGAAAAAATTAAACATTTCTTTATGAATATTTAGTAACAATATTGACTTAGTACAACTTTCTCTTTTTTAATAGAAACACAATACCCAGCTTCCTTAGTGGTAATTAACATTTACAGTGATAATTATCACCTACCGTTCGCCTAAATCTGAAAATCAGTCGCACAATGACACGCCTTAATCTCTAATCGCAGCACAATAGCACTGCAACAACACCACCAGCTTAATTCATAGCCCATAGCCAAAGCAAATATCATCTCCGATCGATTCCCAGCCGAATCTCCGTCTGCTCCGTCTCCTCGCTGGCAGCATCCCTCATCCACAAAGACAGTGGCGATACCGATCTCTCACAGACTACTAGCACAATGCAAGTAAGCGAGTATATACGCCGGCCTCGTGTGCCAGCTCCTCGAGAGCTGGAACATCCACAAAGGCCGTCCTAGATGATGAATCCTCGAGCCGCGCGGCCCGGTACACACGGGATACGTCTATATATAGGTGTGTGTCTGTGTATATATATATATATACATAGAGATCGCGTTCGGGGCAAAGGTATCAAGTGTCTCCAGCCATAGAGAGGGTCCATCTGGAGCGGACTTAAGTAGCCTCCTGCTGGGCTCTCTCTCTCCCTCTCTCGGGACTGGGCTTTTCTTGGCCCCTTACCAAGCCCAAGGCCTACGTGAGGCCTCCCTGTGTCTACACGTGCGCGCGCTGGCTGCGGGGGCGCGTATTTACCTACATTGAATCCCTGCCAACCTACAATTACCGGTTATCCATTCTTCCGCAGACGATGGGGGTGGTGGCTATGCCAAATTCAGAGAGGGTTCGCTGGAATGAGGCTCGGGCTACGGAGAGTGAGGGAGAGGAGCTGGGAGTTCTATTCCGGATATATCTGCATCCGTACTCTTGGGGGGCTTGTGGCGGGGAGATCCCTATATCACGTACTGATCGCGCGAGGGAGAGGATGTCACGGTCGAGCTGCTGCCATCGCGGCTCTCGAGTCTCTGGCGCGATCGAGACCTTAGCTATCCTTTGATTTTCAGGCGGTTTTTGATTTCTGCAAATGGCGTATATTTTTTGAATTATTTGAGTTATTCTAGTCAAATAAACTATAATTTTAAACGTAGTATTATTTGAATTATTTATTACAGAAAACGAATAAAAATTTTTTGTTAAGAAATAAATAAATCTTATACTACCAACAAAATATAAATTACTGTCATAAATAATTACTATCTATTTGTCTTTATTGTTTTTTTATTTGTCTATCAAATTAATGTTAAATTTAATATTTTTAAAGCAAGTTGTAAAACATTGTCAACTTATCGATATTATCATTATAAATTAATATTGGTATTCTTTCTTTTTATGAAACGTACTTGAAAATAAAGACATTTTTCTACCCTCCAATAATCCGCTGGCCAACTGCGCTGCCCGCAAAACTTTTTTAACTACACGAAATTTTTTCCATTTTATAGAAAAGCGATGAGCATCCCAAAAACTTTTTCGCGCCACAATTTTTCCCCAATTTTTTCCGATAAAACGCTACTCCAACTTCTCAACACAACACAACTTTCCTTGCCGCGTCCCTCGTGCAATCCTCCAAATAATCCCAGAAAAACCAAATCCAGCCGACCTACTTACAACAACCAGTGCGCGACACTCGCCTCCTGTCGATATGTACATACTTACACATTCCCCCCTCCCATCCAAACACACTCGCACACTCGCGTACACACACACAGCCGCATCACTTCAAAATCCGCTGGAAATTCTCGCCGGCGGCTTCTCCGCCCCGCGCGGAATTTCAACGCCTCGTTGTCGGTTTTATCGACGAGACACGGCAGCGCGCTTAACAACTCATAAACTCGTCGTCGTCGCGCGGAGGCGAAAAACGAAGCAGCCGCGACCGTCTACCCGGAAATTGAAACAAATATTTTACGAGCGCGGAGTTACGAGGATAATACGGTCAAGAGGCGAAATTTCCTAGAGAGCTCGGGCCACGCGGCGTTTATTCTCCTCCGTGCGTGGATTTTACGCGACGGCCGACCGACGGGTTGGGGTGGGAGGGGAGGATGGAGTGCGCGTACCGAGAAAAGTTGCTTGGCTTCCTTTTGCTGTGTGCCGGTGCTGAAGCGATGCGGAAGAATTGATGCTCGGACGTTAAATGAACATTGATGGATATAGTTTATTTGTTTATGGTATTTTTTTAGTTTTATTTCTGTTTTGGTAAATTGCCTTTTTTTTGTTTTTTCAATTTGAATTAAACTTTTTGTGTTTTGTATTATAAATGGGGTCAGAAAAAAGATAAACAATCCAAATAATATTGCTTTGTTTTCTTGCATGAATGCATTAGAGTGAAGTAAAAATTTTTGGTAAATTAAATCCTTTATTACCAAACAAAGCTCAAAAATATTTTTGAATTTTTAAAAACGTTAAACAACTCTTATAACTTCCTAATTATTGTAAAAAATAATTACCTCTGTCGGAAAAATCCCAGCTTAAAAAAATTTAGACTGCAAGTCATGCAAGGAGCGAGTAGCAGTCGTAAAAATAAATTCGTCCCATTGAGACGCGGCCTCGGCGAAGGATCCAGCCAGGCGTCCGGCGCACGTATTATCGAGTTCGTTCAACCACGTCCCACCTACGGAGTTATCGCTGCACGCGCGCAGAAATAGGAGGGACGCCGGTGCGCTGGGCATTAAGCTTCGAGAGACGCGATGACTTTTTTCGTTGCAAAGTGCCGTTGTGGACTATATTAGCGTGGGCGGTGCGTGAGTCTAACGTGATATATTTTAGAACAAAGAAAATCTAAATTGAGTAATATTTTATGATAACTGCAGTTTAATGCGCAAGTAAAAAGTCATGAAAGTTGTCATGAGTTTTTTAGAAATTTGTGTTAAATTAGTAATTTGGAATCGACGAATTCTCACGAAAGAACCTACTTTTTAATGCGATAAAACTTTTTTCATCTATATAGTACGCTCACGATTTTCAACAGCAAACTTTTGAACTTTCGCTACCAGCTGATTCCGAACTACAGAACATTCCGACGTCACGGCTTTGACGCGTAACGTCCCATATATATCCAGTTCTGCACTCAGCACTTCGAGAGCGATTCGTTCGTCCCTCTAAAGCCTGGGTCCTTTCGGATCCCCCGTAGCTGTAGAAAATGATCCTCGATAACGAGGACGCCGAGGGAAAGAGAGAGAGGGCCTGGCAAGGATAGAACGTCCGTGGGCTGCGTGTATACGTCCGCCTATAAGCTTCCTCTCTTGCGATAACTCTGCGAGTGGAGGACAGGAGGAACAAGCCACTTGAGCTTTATCGACTGCTCGGCTCGGCGATTCGTTGCATAAGCAGGTTTTGTACGTTCTTTCTTTATCCCGGCAGTTTTGCTGTACTTCAAAAATTCGAAGGAAGCGATCTTGGTTTTTTATTTTAGCGGAATTTTTTAATTTAAAAGAAAATATTACTTTGATAATTTTGTTGTGTTTTAGATTTAATAGATTAATCGATGGACATAAAAAGTCGTTATTAAATTACATTTGGGTAAATCATTGAATGAGAAAATTATTCCCCATTTATTTTCGATTTTAATTATTATTTGATCAAATCATTTTAAGATTCTTATAAATTCTTCTCAGTTATTGATATGAATAATTCTGATTTATTGTTAGGTCGATATCACAAACTGATCACATTTGAGAACACAATAGCAAATAGCAAATACTAAAAAAATAGTATTTCATTTAGAAAAAAAGAAAACAAACAAATAAAAATTATCAATACGTCATCGATGTTGACAGACCCTCGATCACCACTATCACATAATTAACCCACCTTAAAAATCCAGCGAAAAGCACAGCTAATGTCGGCCTCCTCCCAGCAGGCAGCGCTCACAAACTAGATCCATAAATCCGCTCGCGCCCAACGCTTTCATAATTCTCCGACTATTCAAGCGATTGTCGTCCACGTCCCTCGGCGTATAATTCAGGCTTCGATCGTAGCTTTTAGCCAGCCGCTAAAAGTCCGCCGTGTAGGCGCGTTTTGGCAGTCTTCCACCGGTCGTCGTCACCGCAAAACTCCTTCATCCGGTCGTGATTCCCCAACTCCCCAGCACCCGTCGGAGAAACCGCCATTTCGCGCATGCATAATACATTCTAATAGTCGCTGTGCCTGCGTAGTTTCCGCGGCGAGCGACGAAGAAAGGAGGCGCGTGGCTCCCCCCTCCCACCCCCCAACGCGATCATCATTTTCGTCCTCTTGTTCGTCCCGTTACATTCGGGAATTTGGATCCTTCCAACCTTTTTTTATCCTCTTTTCCCCTTCCCTCTCCTCGTGGGTTTTTCTTTTTTTCTCGCTCCCAGCCGAGGCCAGCTAGCTCGGACTTTGCCGTGGGGTAGCGCAGAAAAAACTTCGCTCTCCTCCGTCGCTGGAAATTCGATTTCGCGCGAGAGCTTTTTCGCCGAGTTCTTCTTTTGTCTTTCGTTCTCTCGCTCTCCTCTCTCTTTCTCTTTGCGTTCTTAGGGCTACTCTTTCGTCTTCTACTTTTTCTTCTTTTCGGGGTCCACTTGCGCGCGAGCCGCGTTTGAAAGAATGCATGAATTTTCAACGGATTTTCCTCCCTTTCCTTTTTTTTTCTCGCAGTTGGAGATTCTTCATTGCCGAGTCACACGTTATGTATGTGAGCGTAGAATTTGCTAAATTTATATTCTTTTATTTTCTTTTGTACTGACAAAATTGTGTAGTAAAGATTATTATTTTTAAGAGTAAATTTGGGACATTTTCATTTAAAAATTATATTTTACAGGAATAAATAAAAAAAAGAAGTACCTCCCCTAAATTACTATTAATTATATAATATTTAGGGGAGACCTGAGCAAGATAAACCTACCGGGCAAGACGAACATTAAGCTATTTTAGAAGGCACTGCCTTCTCTATTGCTCTGCAATGACTGCTCGATGTTGAGGTGGCGTCACTCACCGTCATAGAACGCAGTCACCTATTTCCTTCTCAGTATATGCCGTAAAAGTAGCTTATATCCGTCTTGCCCGATAGGTTCATCTTGCCCAGGTCTCCCCTACTACAATATTAGTTTTGCATTATTTTGAACAACTTTTTTTGATGAAGAACTGCATTGTATTAGCAGCAATTGCGATAATAAATATATATTTCTTGTTTCAACTCTTTTTCAAATGCCAATTGTTTAATAATTGTTTAAAGATTGCAAAATTTTATGAAAGATATAGGGTAATGCGATGGTATACGTACATCACGTACTATCACATTCATACCATCCACGGAGTAAAAGCAAAAATTAAAACCTAATCGTAACTTAAAGAAGCATTCAAGAACACTTTATCACCTCGCTCGATCAACAAAGCTCTCCACTCCATCGATTTTCCAAAAAGAAAAAAAGACCTTTTTTTTGCGCAAACAAGCAGAACTAAAGAAGGAATATGTTTTATCGCTCTCCCCGCCGAGTCCGCAAGTCCCGACGCAACTCCTTCATCTTCCCTTCTCAGGACCATTGGTTGCACTGGCGAAGCTAGCTCGCGCGCACTGTGGGCACTTGATCGCATCGTAAATGGGCCGCGATAAGATGTTATCATAGCCTGCGCTCGCGTGGCCGTAAACTCGTGCTTCGACGTCGCGCTTCCTTCCTCCCGGGGGCCGCGATTCTCCAGCGGCTCGCACAATTGCCGATATACGCTTTCTCGGCTGGATGTGCCCTGTATATATGTATGGAACATGGAGCGAGAGTGGCCCAATTATATGGAAGTTGCGTTGGTTACTTGATGATAGGGTGAGTTGAGAAGTTTGATGAACTTATTTTAGAGGAATCAAAGTTTTTGTTTTCGATACATCAGGACTATTCTATTTTTGCACTCTGATAAATTGTCTGTGACTGACAAAAAAGTTATACGAATCAATCATTACACAAATGCATTTCAATTATTTTATCTTCACTCAATACTTGTTTATCAAAGCTGTAATAAAATGGCTTCTATTACTACTTCGAAAGCTCAGCTATCCGAAAAGCTGAAAATCACGTTGATAAAAGCGCCGACGTAGTTCCTTTGCGCATAATAGTTCAACGCCGCTAATAAAATAAATCTCCGGAAAATCGTGAAACGCGCGTTTGTATATGCAGCCTCGCGCACCAAAAACGCATTACCGTTATTATTGTCAGGGTGAAATCGCTTGTTGGAAACGATTGGCTTGCTCGTACGCGCGCGTATATATGCCGCTGTTGCAGAAACGTTATAAAATGTGCCTCGCAATTAAACCGAGAATACCTTGTATAGGCAGCGACTCGTGGCTGACACGACAGTTTTAATTTAATTAAAACTCGATGCTCGAAAGGTGCGATGCTTTTGCGCGCATATAGAGAGCATTCCGTGTCGATCGGCAGGCAGATATAGGTTTATCGATATTGTCGTCGAAAGTATTCTAATTTCAATTTTCCATGAAATTATTGAATTTGCTCCGTTACTTCATATTAATTTTTGGAGAAAAATTGTATGATTTTTTTTTATTAAATATAAATTTTATTATTTCAAATGTATTTGGAATACATAAAATGGTACATGTGGGGAGTTAAAAAATAAAATCATTTTAAATTGAATAAGATATTTTCTGATTATATCAATATTCGACGATTCTATTGTATTTTTTTTATATTATTTACATTATTCTTGATTTACATTTTACATTTGCTTTATATTGCGCATTTTATTATTGTTCATTGTAATTTATTTTGTATTCTCTGCAAAAAATCAGATGGAATGTTATTCTTGGGTTAATAAACTAACACTAATTCTAAATCTCTTCAGCTTCTTAAATTTTAAAAATAAAAAAACTATTGACAGAAACCTTTTTTACTTCTATCACGCCATAAATATTATATTCTACCCTTCCATCAAATTAACCTTTACCTCCACCACAATGCCCAACAACAAAGTACAAAGCTCCGCGAACCCATCGAAATCTATCGTCGAACCCGCACTACCGGACGTTACTCGCTACCCATGATTTTACGGCATCGAAGGGCACGACAGAGTCCCAGCCAATGCACAAAATCCACAAGCCCGCGCAGAAAGTTACGATATCGCGCTTGCCCGGCCAGGTAACGCGCAATTACCGCTCGCGGAGCACAATTGGATTTTCACAGATCATCGCGATTTATTCGCGCGCGGCGCTGCACTGCCCGTCCGGAGTGAATTTAATAACGATTTGCAAAATCGGCCGCGCGCCGGTCTATCAGGTCGAGATAATAATTCGCGTTCGCGCGCGATTTCCGGCCCCGGGCTGTATCTTGTTGCGCGCGGGGGCTCGCTTTATTTCGTCGAGTTCATCGATTATCGGACGGGGAAGCGGCCGGAGGGTGGGAGAGAAACAGTCTAAATAAAGAGCCGAGCTGCGCGCGCGGCTGGATGTGAGATTGATACGCGTTTTTCCGCTTCGATGTGGAGGGGAAATTGTTTTTGGAAAGGCGCGCGCCGATTTCAATTCGTTGATTTGTAATTGAATGCTCGCTGAATGGGCGGATTTAAATTTCGGGCTTTCGCGTTTATTGTAGGGGAGCGCCGGCTTTGGTTACAGTCTGTGTACTGTGATGGTGATCCAGGCCCTTTGATTAAATTAAATTTTTGCTACTTTTTTGTACAGTCAAAGATTTCTTTATAAAGCGATGGAAAATACCTAAAATGTTTTCCAGCGCTACAAAGTATAATACAAACAATACTTTGGATAGAATAACCACTTAAGCACCTCAAACTTTCTTAATCCTCCTAATAAACAACTCAAAACAGGACTAAACTAACAACACCCCCGCGGCCGCAAATGGAGCGCGCGCAACGTTTATTCACACCACATCTTATTAACCTACATAAATTCATTGTACTCCACGCCTCAGTGGCTCCCTGAGGTCTCGCGCCTTTTACATTTCGGGCGCCACCTGCACGCGCGAATAATCCACCTTGCGACTGTACGTCCTTGGGAGCTTGTGTATAATGTCTAATGCGCGCGTGTGTGCCTGGTTCTATTAACCCTTGAATGGCGCTGTTGCGCTAGTAGGTGCCTAATCAGAGGCTCGTTAGCAGGTGCGCTGTCTTGTCGTGGATGCTGGCGGGCGTTGCTGAATTGTTGTGATGATGATGAGCTATTAAGATGCGTTTAGTGGTTTGCAGGTGTTCGTTGGTTCACGGTAGGATTGCTCGCGAAAGATGTGGATGTTGTTTACTTATTGTTAATTTAGGCATAGAATCAAGAAATTGACTAAGATTTTTTATTAATTATTAATTTGCGATATTATTGGTAGTTTTATGATAAACAACTGACCATAAATACTATTTTAAAAGACGTCGATAAATTAAAAAACAACGTTCAATCAAAAACCCTAAATTCTACTCAAATTCCAGAACAAACAAACGCATCAACCCCAAATACGAGAAACAAACAAACAACCACCCCCAGATAACCGAGAGAGCGAAAGAACCCAACTCAGCATCAGCGACGACGAGACACCTTCGGCCTTCAACGGCTTCCCAGGGGCATCGCTGCGTGCGAGAGCCGCTCTCTCTCCGCGCGACGAAAGGTTATCGCGTGCGCTCGCGCTCGGCTTGGCTCGCGGGACAACGGAGCCAGTCCCGCGGGAGTCGGGCTGCGCTTTCTAAATTTAATATTGAGGCTCGATTGTCTGGAGGGGGTATAATAAAATTGCCGCCGCCCTGGAGAGCAGCGCTGGCCAATCGTCCGGGAAATCCAGCTTGCGGCGCGCGCGGGGCTTCTACAGATGCGGTTGGTTTTAATGTGAAGGCTCGTTTAGAGATGGACGATGGTTTTTTCGGTGTGATTGTTGATGAATTTTATTATTGAGGGGCAGTGTTGTCGATTTTGTGTGTTGATGTTAAGTTTTTTTTTATACATATTGTAGACAAACTGAAGTAGTCGTTCTCAGTGCAATTTAATTTTAAAGTTAAAAATATCGTATTATTATTTATATATTGCTTGAAAATAAACTGAATACAAGAAAAGCTACGCTAGAATGAAAAATTAAATAGGTCTTAACTACGTTTAATTCGTGTTAATACAATTGCAGTGAATATTAGTTTAAATATAGTAAAAATCTAGTTATAAGTTCAAAATAATATATATTAAGAAAATATGACATTTTTTGTTAAAAAAATGTAATTTATTAAAATAAACTTGGTATCCTTTTTCACATAATAAATACATCTTTAAAACAATAAATAAAAAATGTCCAGCCAAAAAAACGTCAGCAACAAGACAAGCCCACCTCCCGAAAATTCCTCTTGTTTTTGAAAACCCACAGCACACCTGTCTTTCCATTTACACGACAATACCGGCGCGACTTATCTTCTCGCGAGTCTAAGTTTCGGGTAGGAGCCACTGCCGAGATGCAGCTCTCTTCTTCTCTGGATTATTTATTCGACAGGTTTCCGCGGTACTCGCTTCCGGGCGGCGTTAATGCACCGCCGGTTCCCCGCTGTGCACGAGCGCGAGCTTCGCCGGATGAAATAGGGCGGGCGCGAGGAAGCTGCGCGAACGCCGCGGAAGAATACGCGGAGGTGGTCTTGTATGATCGTCGGGGAGTCCGGGTAGACGCGTGATTCTTTTTTGAGCGTGTTTTTTTTTAGAAAGAGAGGAAGTGTTTTGCTTTATTTTGTTGGCGGGATTTGGTTTTTATGTAAGTAAAAATTTTTTAAAAGCAAAATGCTTTTTGCTTGTGTTTATGTTTTTATTTCAGACAGATTTTAAACTTGGTATTTTTTAAATAATAAAAATTTTCAAACTTTTTAGTAGAAAGTAAGGATATACTTTTGGTCAATAATCTTCTTTTGTCATAATACCATTAAAAATTAGTAGTAATACCAATATAAATCAATGTAATTTTTTTTTCTAAGATATTAATATACTAAAAGCAGAAAAAAAGCGTTCTTTCACTGAAAAAAAAAAATTTAACCGCTCGCGTTTCTGCATAATACATAAACAGTATCGCAAAATTTATTCATCGTTTTAATCAACCGGGAATTATACTATCGTGTTTCGCGGCTAATCTGCGACTCTCAGCCGTATACATACACAATCCGAGGAAACGCGGCACGTTTCACCGATGCCCCGAATTAAAATTCGGCATTCGAAATGAAAGGCGCTTAAGAACGAAGCGAGCGGAGGGCGGGTGAGCGGAAACGGGCTCTTTTTCTTTCTCGAATTTATTACGCGGACATTTATTCGTATAATAAATGGCTTTGTCGGTTCTTTGGATGAGAATTGCTTTAGATTCGTGTTAATACTTCCTCGCCGGCTCTCGCCGTTCCTCTTTTTCCCTTCTCACGACGAGAGAAAGAGCGAAAGAGGAGAGAATATATTCAGATTAAAAAGTTCCCCGGAATTCATGTTTTCGAAATTAAAACCAATTTAAGCTACAATTTTATAACGTTTTATCTTTCTTTGCCCTGGGTTTTGAAAATCATTCCGTTATAGCTGTTTAAAATGCAATTTGCTTACTGTATTTGCTCGAATTTATTCGCTGAAATGTTACCCTGGAATAAATTTGCTTCTCTGGTTAAAGTCACTGATATGTATGTACTCAAAATTTACGTATTGAGATACACTTTTTTACTTTTGCATTATGTATGTATTACTTATTAGCATTAAACAATTTTCAAATGTCAAAATTTTTCTTTTTAACAGAATTAATACTAACATATGCCATCTTCATATATTCCGAAACAAGTCGCACGTGTACATTCATAAAATTTATCTCGATGTCATACATCCTACATTCCAACTTTCTTCCAACACTATCAAAACATCAAATTTCCAAAATTGAAACCCCTTTTACAACTCGCTCTGGAAAACTCATTTGCAGCTAGTGCCACGGTCCAAGTCCAAAAAACCACCACCGTCCCACATCCCTCTCCCTGTATATACATCCAGCAACCCACACAGCCATATCGGTCCACACGCTAGGCTCTCTCTTTCTCTCATTCAGCGAAACTCGGACTTGCAGTCCACCTGATAAGCGCACCTAAATCCTCGGTTCGCGAGGCAGCAGCAGCAGCAGTAGCAGCGGCGGCGGCGACGGCAAAAAAAGGAAACAAAGGGGTGGAAGCGAAAGCGGAAAAGAAACGGGTATACAGCTGGCGTGGGAGGGAAGAGAGCGGATGAAAGGCGGTTTCTATGGCGTTCTGCCGTGCTTTCGGCTCGTATTTCGCGCAGCTTTATCGACTCTCATCTCATATTTTAAGCAGCCCCTCTCCTCCGACGCTGCCCCCGACAAGCAATGACGCCTCGTATCAGATGTTACGTCCGCCTCTGTTTGCCTCTCTCTCTCTCTCCTTCTCTCTTTCTCTCTTTCTCTCTGCGTGGCTTTTTTCGTTTCTTCCGAGTTAGTCGAGGCTTTCCCGGCCAGGATGCCGGCTTCACGTGCACGTTTGCGTGGAAAAGAAAACGAGACGAGAGTGGGAGGGGTCTAAAGAATGGACTAGGAGATAGGCAAGATTACTCGGGGCAACTTTTTTTTTTATCGTAATTAATTTAGCTCTTTGACTTTTAATTATTTTGCTGCTAACTGTTCAGTGGGCTGTTTGAGCTTTGCTGTTATATTTGATTAATTTTACATCTATGACAGAAATAAAGTGTATAGAGTTGGCATTATGATTTCAAAGTAATAATCTTATGTTGGTGTATTTTTAAATAGAATTAAAGTGTCAAAAATCGTAATTCAAGAATAGTAATAAAATAGTAACTTAAACTAAAAAAAGAAACCTCTGGGGATTAATTTCTGATAAATGAATTTATTGATCTTCAATGAAGCAAAATGTTATTTTTGTTTTAAAATCCTTGGAGGATAAAACTTTTTAGATCCTCAACAGCTGAATCCTTGGTTTATTGAAAATAGATAACTTCATTATTCTAAAATTGTAACCAATATGATTTTAGAACAATATTTTGAGATCAGTATAATCATAATTACATATAAGGTCTCTGAACCAGTAAATGAGTAATAATAAACAGCAATAAATACGCAAATCGATCGAATGGACTATATTTTCAATGCAACGTAAAATACAGAAGTCAAGCATGAGTCAGATCGTAAGATTGCATGCCCAACGTTAATATCATTAGAGCAAATCGACTTCTTGCCGCTCACGCAAAAAGTGCCCCTCAAGTGCTCGTGTACGCTAAAGAACCTCTGATCATGGTGATAGGGAAAGGTGTATGTTTTGTATTTGCGGTCATGTTGCAATTTTGTTGAATTACCCATCATTGTGCAATATCACCTCGAAAACTATGAGATTCGATCTTTAAATCACGAAAGCAAGAGTGAACAGGAGTTTACATACGTATCGTGATCAAGAGTGGCGAAATATTATAACAACTGGCTTATAGAGTTTTCATAATCAGTATTGTAGATAGTGGATGATATAAACGTGATTGAAAATGTCAATGAAATTATCATCTTTGACAATAATGATATAATCATTCGATTGTATTTTGGGAATATTAATAGAGATAAAGATAAATTAATTGTATAAATTAGAATTAAATTAAACGCTATCATGATAATAGATCTCTTTTAAATTTCGAAACTCCATTCCTAAAAATTATTTTATATAAGAACTATTTAATTTAACATTTAACACTTTACCTTAACCCAAAAAGGCAATAAAAACTTTATTGCTATCCCCAAAAAGTTCTCCTTGCACGAATCTCGCTCATAAACAACGCGCACGTGCCTTATCATAGCCATCGTCCAACGACAACATCTCTATTCTCGCTCAACGTCTCTCTCTCTCTCTCCCTCACTCTCAGCAATATCACGAATTCCTCTCACTCTTTCGTCCCGCCGATTCATCAGGTGCAAAGCAAACCTTCCACTACAATTATATTCATGCATTACTCTCTCGTACCTTTTTTGTTTCTCTCCACTCAAGCTCATCCCCTCACGATAGAGCCCTAAAAGTCTCCCCCGAGAGACTGCAGATCGAGTACTCCCCGTAAATTCCCGTTAGCGCTCGATTCTCGCGCTTCTGCGGCTGCAAAACCTGTTACATAGCTTTGCATTAGCGCTGCGGGGGAAACCGACGCACGCCTTCTCTCTCTCTCTCTCTCTCTCTCTCTCTCCCTCCCCCCCTCTTCCACGGCGTTTAATTGCACATTATAGGTGGATGCGATACTGTACTCGGAGCTGCGGATGAATATTCGCAATTATTAATATTGGTGTGGCGAGTGGGATACACATAGTGAATCTGCGTTGTCTACGCGATATTTACTTTTTTGTTAATGATTTCTTTTTTTTGGTGTAGAAATGCAATTTTGTGATTGTTAGTCCAAAGTATATTCCGATAAATTTAGCAATGAAAAAGTTTTATTAAGTAACTCATTTTATTTTGTAATGTCGAGTTATATGAACTAATAAGTTGAAAACTGTAAGAAACTTCTATTATATAACAAACACAAGAAAATCGGATCTTTATATGCCAAGATTATTTATAAACGAGAAAAAGAGAGAGAGAGAGAGAGAGAGAGAGAGAGAGTCAAGTATAATAAGTTCTCAAATTATCAGTATGGCCTGAAATAGTACATTGTTTAACCAGTGAGGTATAATTGCCAATAACGCACGCAGGCACGAGTTGACGCACGAGCGTAGTGAACTATACCGAACGAATTGAACATAGAATTTTTTATTACACGTGTTTGTATTATGTCCGATTACAATTTTATTGTGTGTACAAAAAATGGCGGATTGCGCCGCTGTAGGATATTTTCATAGCTCATGTCTGAGTACGTTTTGTTTTTCCTATTTCACGCTGCTGCATCAGAAACAGCGTGCAATAGGAAAAACAAAACCGGATTGGGCGTAAGTTCTGAAAACAACGCATGCCATGCCTAATCGGCTATTTTCCGCACACACAACAAGAGCGTAATTGGACACTTTACAATGCGTGATGAAAAATCCATTCCTCCATTGTTATACACAGTTCTATTTCTAATAAGTGCATGTATTGAGGGTTATTTGTGCATGTTAAGCGCCTATAGGGATTGGAAAATTTGGAGCCACCCAGTAATCATATTAAATAATAATAGAACTCAACTTAAAAATGAATACAATTTAAATCCATTTGAGCTTATTTTGGAAATTTTGTAACCTGTCTCCAATTTTTGGTGTACTATAATAATTAAAATAATAAATTAATGAATATATACAATATTTATTATATTTTACAATACAAACAATAAAAGTAAGTTTTTGGATTCAATAACATAAAAAATAAATTGAAGAACTTAGAGGAACAATCAGTCACTTCAATTTTGTAATTTGGCTCAATAAGTTATAACAAATAATTTTAAGAACCTACTGGAGAGATGAATTGACTTTTTATTTTTTATTTTACTTATAATTATCTAATAACTAATCTCGTAACTTTTTGATACAATTGACGAACGGTTGGTACATGAAGATTTTAATTAAATTATCCACCTTCGGCTTAACTATTATTAATGTTTGCTCTACTACAAAATCTGTAATATTGTTCAAATTAGTGATAACTTTTTTACTCTGCTCAAATGCTGTTTGATATTTTTTTGTCTTCGATTCCACACACCGACTATTTTTGCAAAGTTTCAATTCATCCTCCAACTGTTTACTTTGAATTTCCTCTTGAATCTTCAAGTGTTCCTAAAAGAAAATGAAATATTAGAAATATATTTTTCATTTCTATTATTATAAATATTAGATAATGTAAATAAATAATGATTTTACTTGATTTGTAGAATGGAGAGTAATCTTAATATTATTTAATGTGGAATTTACTTCCAAGGTAAGCAAATCTTTCAATTCCTTATATAAAATTTTTGCATTTACGTCAACCAAATCGTCGCAAGATTCAGCACTTTGCTTTGATGAATGTTTTTTTGATATTTCCTTAAAAACAAATTTATACATAAACTTAAGTTTCTTTATAGATGGCATAGTATTAAAAATCTAAAATAAATTGTATTTTTAATACATACTATCATTTCTTTTATTATTGGATGTTCTTCTATCTTATAGTCTACTGCATCAAGTTTTTCATCTAACTGTTGTAACGCAACTTTTATATTTTTTCGAACCATTTGTATCATTCCCAAGACCGCGTCATTTTCTTCTGTTAAAGACCATAAACGTAAATACGCCGCATTTTTATCGTCGAATATCTATAAACAAATATATACAACAATTTAATTCAATAATCTTTTATTTAATATTTAATATTGTATTGATAAAATGTAAACTTACCGGAGATTTTAGCGGGGTTGCATTTGCTGCAACAAAAATTGCACAAATCACAATTAATACTTTCATTTTTTTACAGAATACTTTTAGTATGTGCAGTATAAAAGTTTTAAAAAAATGTAATCAATTCAGTAGATGAAACTAACTACTTTCTTGAATTCAAATACACAAGCTTTTTATAGGTACTCTATTTCATAGGCGCTGTACTATATATATTATTAATAAATAGTAGACATTGTAATAGATAATACGATATATTAGATCAAGTGTTTTACATCCGCTGATAACTATAGGACTTAAATGATGTTACAGGCAGCTGATATGAAAAATAATACGTTTCAAACCAATTCAATGAAAAAACAAATACTATTTGATTGTTCTTGTCAAACAGAAAGGCTTTATCAATTACAAAAAAGAGTAAAAATTCGCTTTTGATCTTCCTGCCTCTAAGAATTCAATATTGTTTACTTTAAAAGTGATTCTTAAATCGACTTTTTTGGAAAATTTTCAATTTTTATCTATTTCCTCTAATTATTAAATTATTAGAATATTGTTACTATAATTACTGGAAATTGGTTATTTTAATCAGTACACTCAAAGATGAATTATACCAGAACACATATTACCAACAATTTTTCAAAACTAACAATATTTTTCAACCGACGGTACTTTGAAAACCCATACCAATGCAGTTCGATCGCAGTCTGAAACACGAGCACGCACTAGCCCCAGCCTTCCGAAACTGCCAATTTAATTTCCTCGAGGTTGCACGCTTCAATCCCGAATTCAAAATACAAATCGACAGGTTCGTTTTCTATTCCGTGCGTAGCCTCTGCCCTCCCATCCCCCGTCGTCCCGCTGTAAAATGCTGCTGGCGGCGCATAGGCATAGACCGAATTCCAAACAAGAGCCAACTCAAAAGAGAGGCTCGCCGCGCGCCGAGCCGGAAATTGGATTCTTCGGAAAAGTGCGAGAGAGAGAGAGCTGGGTATACGTGCATCGATTAAGCTCGGAATGCGGAGGGACGGGGAGGCGGATGGTTAGGTTAGAAGAGCAGCTCCATCGCTCGACTGGGCATAAGCAGCTGGGCGGAAGGCTGCTGTCTACTCTAGCTGCGAATGCTTAGTTTAGCTTTTATTTGGCGGGTTGAAAAATTTAAAGGATTATGGAGTAATGAGGCAGCGGCTCGTTGTGTTTGTTTGGGGAGGGTATTTATAGGTGGGGCTTATCTAATCGATAATGTTAGAGAATTGAGAGCTTTGATGTTTTATGTGGGTCGAATGAATGGATTATATGGAAAGATTAGACAGATCAGTAAAAACTTCTAGAAGCACCTTAAAACTTTATTATAACAATAGTTTTTAGGCGCCAATTCGAAATATGAAATATTGTTTGAGTAAAAGATGCAGGTATTTTTTAGTACTTAAGTAGATGCACGACTGGTTTGGTCAGACAGTATATAACTTAGCAGTAACAACTAGTAAAATTCACTGTAAACTTAAAAAATTACACAAATTACAGCACATGTATAAAGAATAATTAAATAAAAGTTTTGTAATATTTCATCTTTATAACTTTAAAAAATATCGACTTTTTAAACAGTAACCGTTTTAATTGCTTTAGTATTTTGGAAATCCTGTTTTGAGTCGTTTAGAATTCTATTATGAAAGCCGTTCAACAATCCGCACTTTTCTCCTTAAAATCCATTCTCCTCGAAAAAAGCTAAAGTGACGCGAGAAAAAAGCGGCGCATTCACACAGAAATTGCAAGCGGAATGAAGCACGCTCAAACGAACGCATTATCGAATCTCTCCTAGTTTACTTGTGTATAACGTTATACTCCCCAAATGGGAGGGCCAACGTAGCAAGTAGCAGTGCCGGCGCGTAATTCTACTACAGCCCAGCGATGATTGCAACGTCGTTATAACCGTCGGCCGAAATCGAGTTATGCGGCCCGGCCGGCAATGCGCACGTGAGCGCGCGCGCGCGGAAGGAAAGTATACACGTTGCGATTGGGGGAAGGGAGGCAGGGGAACAATGTGGCTTTGTTCGCGCTGACGCGCGCGTGCGCGTGATACGGGGCCAGAGAGAGTGAGAGAGAGAGAGAGAGAGAGGTCCATTGTGGCCCGACCGCTGATGTATTTGCGAGGAAAGTTTCGCGTGTTTTGTGTAATGACGCTTACCCGCGCGGAAATGTAACTAAGCGCGCTGTTTCCCCGGCCTTCGCTCCTGCTCCTACCTCTGTTGTCTCTCTCTATTCTTCGCGTTGCCGCGGCCGTGCGCATTGTAAGCGCGCGAGAGTCGAATGCGCGTACGGAACGAGAGAAAGAGGATGGATTGTTGGCATTGGCTGAAGTTGCGTACTTTGGAACTGTGTCGAAAGCGAGACTTAAATAAGTACAATTTTGGTTACAAATGTTTACTTTGACCGTGCCGTACGAGCAGTTACCAAAAGTCAAAGTACAAATATTATTACAACTCGATCAAAATGTTTGTTATCGTTTTCTCTTCGGTTCATTCAATTTTTTAATGATTTTATTGTTAAATATGAAATACAGTTATTAAATAGTCGGAAATCAACCGCATAACAAATCGGTGCCCGCAAGAAATCATTCGTTTGCAAATTCACATGATACAATACAATAGCAAGCGCAGGATACTCTAACAATTAAGGCTGGCGACCGCGCATTACGCCCCATCGATTATGTAAGCGAAAGAAGGTTGGCTCTCGCATTGCGATTGCCGTGCGATTGCACTCGGGGAGTGCGTGATTTCGCGGTGTGCGCTAATGTGCGGTGGTCAGACGTGTAGACAAACCAACCGATTGCAAAAATTTCAGATCAGCGGTTAATCAGTGCGGAATCAAGCTAAGCTAGAGTTGGGAGTATTTGAACTGAAAGGCAGACGAAGATTGTTATTCGGTTGTCTTTGAGCTTGCGTCAAATCAAAACAAGATAAGAGTAGTTTGAAGTTATGAAAAAATACATTTATTTGTTCGGTAATATTTCTCTTAGAGTATGCTGCCAGATAAATAATAAGATCTTTGGAGACTAACCTGATTAAGTTTGTTAATTGTATTGTAGTATTATATACTACAAATCATAAATTTTCTGTTTTATCTAACCGCAACATTCAGTGAAAGGGAAGAACATTATGCATTGATGCTACGAAACTTTATCTCCATGACCCACACGCCACTTAAAAGTCTAAGAAACCCTCTTTCGCTTGATATCCCCATCACTCCTCCGACCCCTCTCAAAAACCTTTAAGGAATCCGCGGAGAAAGCTGACTCAACGGTTGTGGGGCGAAGGTCGTGCCTCGTTGATATTCCGGCTGCACAGTGTGTTCTCTCAGAAGAAAAAGGCCTTTGGTCACTGCGACCACTGGAAGCTCTGGGGATTTGTCATTACATCCGAGGCCGCTGCAAAGAAGTTACGCCGAAAACACGTGCACAGGCTGTATGAGATAGGCTGGTCAGTTGACAGTCGGACAAGTGTAGTCATGATATGGCCGAGAGATCTCGAATTGTAAACGTAATGGAGAAAGATAGATTCTCAGAAATCGGTGTTTTGTGAAGGAATTTTAAAAGACATCTTTTGCAGTTATTATTTAAGGAAACATAAGGGATAAAATTATTTGTTACTTTGCTAATTCAAAAGAATATGTTTAATTAAATATAATATGAATTTTTTGATTACGTATGAACCGGGAAACATTAAGTCTTCTATAAACTTCGAATAATTTTAATCTTGGAAAAATTAAACGATATTTTAATTACTTGTTTTTCGTGACTATAAAAATTTAAATATTCCTTGAAAATTTCATCCATAAGCTCAAGCTTTGAAAAAGTTGGGAAATCGGTTCACCATCTAGAGTTTGACTGTATAATGTCGTCTTGAACGAGCATTGCATGTTGATGAGCTCGATTTAGTTACTTCATCTGTCACGTACAGAATTTCTAGAAATTCGCGAAAAATTTGAATAGCAAAACGGTTCTATAATGAGCTGTACTAAATTGCGATTCTATATTTGACGAGATTTGTTTGCATAAATTTTTAACGATTCAGATATTTTTTGCATAAAATTTGATATTTTTAGATTTATAAATGTATATTTAGTATTTATAAAAGTTGTATTTTCTGTTTTTATTACACTTTTTATTTTATATTTTTATTAATTCACCGAATCATTAGTTATTTAAAGGTTATTCTTACTGTTACATATTTTAGATAGCCGTATTCCATATTTTACTCTAGATGTCCAAAAAATTAAATTTATTTACTGAAAGGAAATGTATTACTTTTTTTTTTTTTTATAAAAAGTTCCTCTTAGATAAAATGCAAATAAAAAAAGAGACATGTTAGGGGATTCAATTCACATAAATATGTAATTGAATTTTAAGTTATTAAATATTGATCTTTAAGTGCAAAAATTTACATTCTATTATTTTTTATGTTATGATAATGACGATATAAATATAAACAATTATTATCAAAATCTGTTGTTTAAACAAATTTTCTTCCGATGTAAATATCCAAAAGATGGGTTTATGAATTTCAATTCGTTTTGAAATTACTTGTTTATCCGAAATGACAACTGCTTTTATGAGTGAGCAGCTAATCAAACAACTTCAAATCGCATCCTCTATGGGATTTATATTAGAAAAATGAGCGTAAATAATATATTAAAAATAATTGGTTCATCATACTATAAAAGATAAGCTACATAGGATAAGTAATCAGAAGAGGAAAAAATTCTTGGTTTTTATGTCGTCATTACCAGTTTATTTAGTATAACGCAAACATTTGCGCACACGTTTAACATTGTATAAGATATAATTCCATTTTGAACTAATCTGCATTAAACCCATCTCATTATGTCGTATTTACATTACACTTTATACGTTTCTTTTATAAAACTTTTGAATAAATTATATTCAGTTAAAATGGATGCTTGTATAGTATACATGTATGAGGGGCATTTACACTACGTAATAGAACTAAGCATAATTATATATTTTCGTATCTTTATTTTCTCTAATAGTATTTTATTAATAGTATTGTAAACAGAATTTTTTTATATTAATAAAGTTTGTATTATATATTTAAAAAAAGCATTATAATTTTAAAATCGAATTAAGATTGCATTAACTAAGAAATAAATAGTAAATTAAACTAAAGCGATGGTTGTTCAAATCATCTTATAAAAATCATAGTCGTTCAATTATTGCGTATTTATATATATGTACAGAATACAAAATTTTGTAGAATGAATAACCTTAGATCAAAATTCAATAATTAGTAGCATCAAATTATAATTCAATGTAAAAAAAATTGTATTTTACTATTTAAACATTGAAAATAAAAAATTAATAAACAAATAAAGTTAACACGTGTATCTTAAATATGAAAAATTTATGCAGATGTATGTTTAATTTCTCAATCATAAGTCAACAATTAATTATCAAATATTTGTCCCATTTTAAAGTGTTTGTTAAGATACCACACGGGCAAAAGTGTATTTATTTTTGTATGATACTCAGATTTTTACTTTTTCTAGCATTTATCATTATTGTATATATGTTCAGCCATGACTTGATTTCTTTAAGGGGTAATACTACGTCAAAAGCTAAAAATTGATATTAATGTATTTATTAATCAGAACTCTTCTACGTCACTAAAAACTACCTAAATAAATCCCAATGCCGTTCATAAATTTGACGATTCAATGTATCGCTCTCCATAGGCAACTTCATTCATCATCTAAACATATTCAATAATAAATAACAAAAATATCCAAATAAATACATACTAAAAACGCAAAAGCTGAAAAAGGAATTTTCCCATTACTTTAACGCACGGGAAAATAAAAACATAAAACTCCAAGAGCGAAACGGCCCGTGTTATCCCTATTTTCCGCGCACACAGACACAGGCGAAACCCGTTTGCTCGTACGGCAACGTATCGCTCTTCGCTATTCACGAGGCCATTAAAACTGCAAGTACACTCGCCGGCCAGGTAAGGTAGTCGGACCCTTGTCGTAACGCGTTATGATTCCCGTGCGCGCGGACGTCTTTGTTCCCGGTCGGCTTGCGTGGCGGCTGCATTTATATGCGTCGGACCTCGCCCCAGCCCTCCCCCGCGAGTTATGTGTACGCGCAAGCGACGGATGTTTTCGGGGGAGCAGGTATATAGCCTCCGAGCTCGGAGTTGCCTCGTTATCGTGCGCCTTGTTTCGCGCTTTGTTTTGATTTTGCTTTTTTTCTTGGTTAAGATGGGAATTGTTAGCTGGGTTTAATTATAATTGGACGTCATTTCAAGGAAGATGCGAAATATGAACTGAAAGTTTATCTTTCATTTTAAATGATAGTAAAAGAAGCTTCAATTGGATTTTAAAAAGCAAATTGTAATAAATTATCATAATCAAAAGAACGTAGTTTTATTATTTTTAGTTAATATGGATAATAGGGGTATGAGAGTCAAACAGAATCACAAAATATAAAATAATTGTCAAAATATTCTCAAAAGCTATCTTTTGGTGTGCGTTGAAATACACGAGAGTAATCTAGACTCATAAAAACTTTTTTCTCTAACCAAATCTTTCCAACTTTGTTATGGTATCTATGTATGTTTCTGTATTTTATTTTTAAAAATTTTATATACGCTAAATAAAGTAATATAACGTTATAATTATTTTTGCGACAGCGGGCCGAAAGTGCCATCTTTCCATTCTAACCTCAAACAGAAAGTTGGCAATTTTGGCCTCGCTGTAGCGAAAAATAGTATGCGCATCACGGAAGATAAAATGGCAACCCCATAGCACATGTTTGCCACCCTACCCCGCCACCGCCAATTCTTTACCTCCCTAGGTGCGTAATATACTATTACAATTTGATAAAAGTATCTTTAAATTAAAAGGTAATTTTAAAGTAAATTAAATTTATTTCTTTTCATTTGTACACCATAAGTATTTAAAATATTTTAATTATAAATATTTTAGTTAGAAATTTATTTCCAGACTAACCAATAAAAGTAAAATTAGTAATTCTTATATGGATAAAAAGACTGAATTACTGTAATAATTATTGAAAATCTAATTTGTTACTTTTACAGAGTAAATAGGTTTTATGCGTTGTATTATTCAAAAAGATATATTATTTTTACATATCTTACTTCATTTGTAAAACTGAAGATACGGCACGATCCTGCTGGGTCATCTTCTACTTTTAGAAACACGGTTTCATTTTAAGGAAAGTAGACCGTTCAATCTATATTTTGAAGAGCAGAAGGAAACTTTGATTGAAGTTGAAGTTCCTATTATTACAAAAATGACTTACGTAGCTTTATCAGAAAACTGAAAATCAGCTGTTATTTCTAAAATCAAATTATTTCGTCGCACTACGTCACTTTATAAAAACAATTATTTATTACAATCAAATAACAGAAATAAATTTCTCATCCAAATGATGTTTACCACTCATAAGTAATATAATCCCAAGAACAAGTAAAAATTCGCGCAAGCATAACACTAATAGGCACAGGGACCACTCGAATCTCCTAGAACAAAAGTAAGCTGCGCTTCGGCTCTCGGGAAATCGAGTCGCCCACTTCTCTCCTTGGTCCTTGAAACTTTCTTAAAAATGCATGCAGATCCCCGCCAGGCTACACAGCGGCGCGCATCCCGTAATATCTTCCGATAGTCTCTCGGCCTCTCCCGCGCCAATCCCATTCTACTCCCACCCTCTCATTCTCCTCTCTCTCTCTCTCTCTCTTTCTCTCCATCGAACTTTCGAATTTCTCGGGCAAAAGTTTCGTGGCGCGCGGCTCTCTCGCGTGAGGGATAGCTCGCTACGGGAGAACTTTATTCGGCCCGCCATTATTCAAGGATTGACAGCCAACATATCACGCGCGCTGCTCTCATATAGGCGCGCGCGCCGATGCTATCCTCTTTCTCTCTCGCTCCCTTATGGAACGCGCGACATCGAGCTTCAAAGAGACCCAGGGGGAGGTCGATTCGCGCGATTCTCGTTTCAAGTTGTAGAGAGACGCTGGAAGTGAGTAAATTTTTGGATTTTGGTATGGTTGAAAGTCTGATAATTTTCAGATTTGTTGTTGAACGCGACCTGCTATCAGTTGTTGTAATTATTAAAATTATTCTTGAATCTAAAAACTTTTCAAGCGTATAAGAATAATTATTCAAATGACCAGGCAGAATCGTAAATTTAAAGTTGAGAATTTGTTCCATTAAATTTTTTCTTGTAGATCGCCGCTGCGATAGCGAACGATCTTGTTCTGCGACAATGAAACCTCTTCTAACGAGAAACGAATGTCGCTATCTTGTCAGTCAGTCGCCAACGAGTACGACAACGACGACCGGAATACTTTTTCTCGACGACGGAGCTTGCGTCTTCATTATCGCGAATTCTCGAGAAATTTCAAGCAGAATTTCTCTCTAGAGTCCAAAAGTAATGGTGACAATCTGTCGTATTCTTGACCTTCCGTTTCGTTTCCTAGCAGGTCTGTTACGCGTTTGTCGTGGTGGTGAATAATCAGATTAACTGTATAAAATAACGAAATCTCAGATTTTTCCAAGTTATCATTCTAAAATTATTAGAAATTGAACACAAACTAACTTAATATTTTACATTTATGAATTCTTAACATTTGAGAAAAATGAATTATGTGAGTGCATATACTTCTGTCTTTTGAATTTTTATCTTCCAACAAGTAAAACTCATAGTTATTTTTTTTTTTTTTGGATACTATACAGTACAAAGTTTTATACGACATTATTGTTTTATTATCAACCACAATTCTATTTCTTACTTAATTATTTATTCAATCAAAATATAATTTAAAAAAGGTCGTTTGTTTGAGTTACATATCATTAAAAAAAAAAAAAAAAATAGTTTGTCAGTTATTTTTAGATTTCACTTATATTACTCAACAACGATTTTATCTAACTAGTTACTAACTGAATCTGAAAGAAATAAAACTTGAGTGAAAAGCGTAAAAATAACACATTTTACGTGACTATTCGCTCTTTCAAGTTTATATAGCATTGTTTATCTCGCAAACAAAATATTCAGTGAACGTATACTTTAGCTTTAAGATGAATCTAAAAAACCATTCAAGAACCCGCCTTCCCATACACACCGATACCAACGTACTTTCACCTATACATTACCTTTGAATCCTATCTCAGCGACCTCCGCATCAAAATAAAGCCCCGCGACGTGCATCTCCACACCGTAGAATCGAAAGCAGGCATTTTTATTTTGCTAGCCGTAAAATCGGCACAATGCCGAGCGCCTTCCCATTTCGTGTGAGTGTGTGCGTATACGCGCCTCAAGGTGTGCCCTTTTCGATACATACGCGTAAAGTCGCGGGCCGTAAAAGACCAGGCACCGATATTACCGGGCTCTCTTTCTTCTTCTCTTTCTCTCTTTCATTCTCCTTTTAGCTTTTATTCCGATGGAGCGCGAACCGCTCTCCTTCCTTTTTTTTTCACGACGCGTGCGCGTCGAGCGTTCGGATGAAAGTGCAAAGATATTCATGCGGGAGTCGTCCGATTCCCGTTCCATTGCGCCAATATCGTGGAAAAAGAATGAGCGCCGATTCGCCTTTCAGAGTGGGTGTAAAGTCGCTGCTATCTTTTTTGCATGACCATAGCTGACGTGATGTTACCCTGGAGATTTGCGTATTGTTGGACCTCTAGTGTACTAAGAATCATCGGGTGGTTCGTTTTTATATTACGAATTTTCTTTTATCTCGACATAACAGTGACACAATTTACATTTATCGTTTTATAATAACAAAATATAAATGTACCGTTAAATAAAATATATCTTTCCTATGATCGTTGAATAATCGTGTTTTAAATGTATCTGAAGTAAGTTTTATAGTTTCTTTACATAAAATCTTCACTTTAACCGTAAGAAGAAAAATGAACCAGAGATAATTTTCCATGAACAAAATAGTTGCTACCAATACAGAACGACAATAAACAATAATAATCATTCGGCCATTCACGCACCAAAAAGTGAAACAACAAATCCCATCTTATCCGACTAATGCGAAATAGCGCCGTAATCTCGTACCCGAAGCGCGATTCAAGAATAACCGAGAAAGACCACAGCCGCGTTTCCCTCACAAAAAAAAATCGTCCATCGTTCCACTTAATACTTAGAGCCCTCTACAAAACAGTTTTACCCTCCTCGATTATTATTTCCCAGCGGGCGCCTCCGTCTTTTCTTATTAAAAAAGAAAGAAGAAGAAAAAGGAGAAAGAGGGGAGAAAGTAGAGGGCAGTGCATTGTGCCAAGCGACACGAGCCTCTAACACAATGCTCTCTCTCTCTCTCTCTTGCGCGCGCTCTCTTCGGTTTCGCGATAAGTCGTCGTCGAGCGCGCGCCGAGAGACAAAAATGGACGCGCGAACAAAGGGCCGAGAGCGCGGCGAAATTGAGAAAACCGGCTCTTCCGGATTTATGGATTATGAAGAGGTGACAATGACGCTGCTCTCGACGAAACGATAAAGCTGTCGCGGGAATGCATAATTCATGCGGATATCTTGTGCTGTTTCCGAGGATCTCTTTGTTTTTGTGTTTTGCTTCTTTTTTTTAACTGGATCAGAATGGGGTGTATTGGGGTAAACAGGGCTTTGAGAGGACTTTGGTTCTGAGGTGTCTGTGTGCGCTGGTTCTACCTAAGAACAAAAGGATAGATCTGCGCTCATCTTATTTTTCTTTTATTAAAGTTTGGGAATTTGCATTTTGTAGAAACTTTTGGTCAGTTTCTGCTTTACGGGTGGCAAATTGCTTGCAACGTGAAACATATGATCGAGCCTATAGACTTCAGTTACATTCTGGTTGCTCAAGAACGAGCCAAAGTTAATTTCGCATATTATTAGTATTAATCATAGAATAAAGCTAAAATTAGTGCTCACGACGCTCGTGGTATAAACTTTAGTTATTTAAAAAAAATTGAGGAACACAACCGTACATTATTTATACATACAGTTACTTAATTTTAAACTCTGTGAAATCATACATTTAATATTCCAATTAATCTCTATCATTTCTAAAAGTTTTCAAAAAGTGAAGACCTTAAAGAAATAAAGTTAAACAAATGGTGCTTGTAGTTGCGTCTTAACAAACGTTTCTTCATCTCTCGGCTCGTCTTTGCCGCCTTCGCATTAGATCTCGCATTTGTCGTACTATCCTATTGCAACTGTTAAAGTTTCTTCCTCGAGCAAGAAGATTTGTTTTTGCGCCATTAAGGCTGCTGTCTCTTTTGCTCTTTCTCTCTCTCGCTCTCTTTATCTCTATCTATCTTTCTCCCTCTAGTCCTCTCTTTGTCTTGCCTAGTTTTCTTTTTTACTGTTGCATCACTTCGTACTGCTTTGTTCATATTGGACTGAAAGACAAATACGGGGTTAATTGCATTCTAAACTGGATCTTTGATGTCGCTGTTTAAATTTGATGAATCTATGGGAGAGATTTTGTCAATTGGGTTTGATATCCTAAGAAAATTTCTCATGTAATTGTTTCTCTCCATTTGTATCTTTTCGTCAAATATTTTTATTTTCAAGAAAATAATATTTACAATATGACTTTGATATTCATTTCATCAAACTTAACTGGACAAACTTTTTATTCTGTGTGCATGCACTAAACCTTACAGTCGGTAAAGGAATGAGAGAGAAAGAGAGAGAGAGAGAGAGAGAGAGAGAGAGAGAGAGAGAGAGAGAGAGAGAGAGAGAGAAAGAAAGTAAAAGCTTAAAGTACCGGTAGCAGCGCGAGCGCTTGGTAATCTGTCATTAAAATGTTCCGCAAGATCGACTACGACAACGAGCGCTCTGCGAGGGACTACCGAGTAATGCTACCCTTCAGTCTTTTCGCCAATATACATATATGTATGTGTACACGCAAACATGCGCACCGTTAGCTCGTAGCATTTCTTTCCGTGTCGTCGACGTTTCAGCAAATTCTCGTTCTCTTGTTGTTACGTAGGACGCGAGTACGTGGGGATATTCCAAAGGATGATTTTGTGAAAATGAAACCTTTTGATCGTTAGGTGCATTGATGATATCTCCATTTTTTAATAAGAGATGGTTCGATATTAGATTCAGTATAAATATATTCTGCAAATTTCTCCATCTAAAAGGTTTAAAATAGTGATACATATTATATATCTTAAATAACGTATTTTTAATTTTTCTCCTTATTTATACAGAATTTATTTGAAATTTTATGATGTATGTTTCTTTTCTACTATTATTATAAAATTTTTTTAATATTCATTATGAACAAACTTAAAGTCAAATTAAATTGATAATTTTTTTAAATTGATAATTTCTTTCAAACATTGTTGAGAATTAATTACGTTGAACATTTACATAATAAAAATTATAAAGTGTCTTAACACCGTACACAAAAAATTGAAGGCGTGCAAAGTGAAAATTTGAAAAATGCTCTCTTAAACGGCACTCGTTAGCATTTCAAAAAACAAAAAATTCACACCCTACTTGAAAGAAACCCCTGAAACAGCGTCAAAAAAGCCAGCATCAAAGTTAGTAAAAAGTCAGCGCTAAAAAAATTTAACAAACCGTTCTGCCTGTTAGGACCGCGAAACAATCGCCACTCCTACACCCGCAACGGACATCAAAGGAACAAGAAAGTCAGCAAAAAATCTTTAAAAAGGTCCTTACAGCTATTATACCGTAGCTGGTGGCACGTTGGTATTAAAATACTGCTCCCCTGTAAAGAAAAGCGCTTCTGACGAATCAAAGCTAACCGCGCTGAAGCAACGGCTGAAACGAAAAAGCATGTAAAATAATAGTGGTAAATAGTGGCATCATGGTACGTCTTTGGTGAAATGAGTGATCAATTTGTTATAAAGTATTATCGAGCTTATAGTTATTTTTACTTATAATGTTTTACATGTTCTAACTAAATATGTATAATTTTTTTTTAAATTAGCTTTTAAAAAGAATTTTAAGTACCCAAGAAAATATAGTATTAGCCGTTTACAATAATTTTTATGGTTTAACGTTAAAAGTGAAGAGTGAAAAAAGTAGTACTATTTCTTTTGAGCACTGTGCAGGTGCGGTTTTACGTGTTTGTGAGCTCAAGATAGACATTAGAGCTTAAGTGAAGGTTGATCTTAACTTTTTAAAAAAATGCTTAGAATAATTTTATATTGTACATTTTTTCTTAAAAGCAAAATTAAAAGAGAAAATTAGTGAATAATTAAAATAAAAATCTTAAATATTATAATTCATCTATAATAAATATATGTATTTATTCTTTTTGTTTGTATAATTTTGAATTTTCTAATATCTCTTTATTTTACTGTAATTTAATAAAACTTTACAATTTACTTTTTAAAGTTTGGTAGCATAGAGGTACATGATCTTAGTAAAAATTTAAAAAGATATGGAACATTTAACCTGTTGTGCTCTATTGAAATTTTTTACATGAAACAGATATATGTATTTAGCAATTAATTTTGTTAGAACTTTGTATTGTAAAAACTCATCAATGAAAAACAGTTGAATTTCACCTCGAACTAGTTATTTTATGGCTAATTTGAAGCAACAAATTACTTATAACTGTTTGGTATTTAAAGAGTTAGAGTAAAAATATGATCAATTATCTAAAAATTGTTGCTTTAACGTATAAGCAATCTTAGTGATTTGAATCAGATAACTAAGCAGGTTAACGAAGTCTTTAAGTGACCTTCTATACGGCTTCTATAGCACCTTAAACCAATTATGTTGTATCGAAGAGCTTTATCTGAAACCATGCCAAGTAAAACGAAATAGTATCTTTGTTACATTATTTTTTGAGTAAGTTGACTCATCATCACATACAGATATAAGAACTAAATTACTTGAAGTTACCTTTCGCAACAAGAAAGATTTTTATTATTAAATAGATTTATTAGTAGTAACTTATTGTTATAAAATATAAAAAATTAATTTATTCAGATTCAGTACAGTATTAAAATCATTCCTTTGTAATCATAAGAAATAATGACAGGATGTTGTGAAGCAGCTTAGCATATGGTCTGGTCGACTGACTTACATAAAGAAGTAAATAACCTAAAATAACTTTATTTAAAATTTAAGAACCACAACCTAAAAGTCCACAACCTAATTAGAGTAACAATAAATATGTAATATTTTAAACATTTATTATTTAAATTGTAGAATATAATTGCAATTAAGATTAGTGCATGCATAGCACTTAGAGATATTTCAAAATTTCCATACTAATGTTTTAGTTGATCTGATAATGGATTGTTCAAATGGAGATCTAATAATTCTTGCATAAATAAAAGAAAATTGCTAAGCTAGTAAACTAAAGTAATTAATTTGTAAAGGCAATAGTAGAAGAGAAATATCAGCAAATTTTCAAATTAACACCTCATTAGGGGTAAGTGAAGGTGTGAAATCAATACGGATTTACATCTACACTTTCAGAGACTGTATCTATGCATATACGCAAGCAGTAAATTGTAGAGCTACAGAATATTATGTGAATGAACTACCAAACTAAAGGAGTATGTTTGCATATTAAGATTAGTAAGAAAAAATTTTAAAAGTCACGAAACCGTCGCTCTTTGGAAAAGCAAAAAAGGACTTTTCACTTTTTAACGGAAGGAAGTAAACTGAGAAAGAGACCGAGAGAGCAGGAGAGCAGAGTAAGAACGCGGAAAAAGCGAGAGGATAAATTTTAAGAAAATACCTTACATAAAAGATCCCGCGAGAGGAAGAGAGGTAGAGCGAGCGAGCGAGAAAGAGAGCGAGAGAGAGAAAGAGAGAGAAAGAAGGAGAATTCAGCGAGCGAAGTGGTGGAAAAGCGTCGGGAGGCTCGTCCGGCTGAAAGGAAAGCCTTTTCCGGAGGGTCGAGGGGGAGGCAGAGCGAGGTCGTCAAGTGGCCACCGCACATAACCCCCTGAGGGACGCTCGAGGGGGGGGGGATGGGAGCGAAACGACCGTTCATTTTATTAGGAGCATCTTTCAGCGAAGGAATCTTATATCATTTGTCCAGCGCCGCGTCTATTCAGCGGGTCCCGTCGTTGTCGTCGACCCAAGCTTTTCCCCCTCCCTCCTCTTCCTCCCCCCTTCCCGCGCTATTTTCGCTTTCTTACTCGCATTCGTTTTTTGTCGTTTTTGCTACAGCCGAGCAGGGGCAAACGAGAGTCACCTCGGCAAAGAGGGCTTTTACCTCTTTGGACCGATGCGCCGAACTCTGTGTGGCTTCTGCCGATGCTTTAATGTCGCTGTTGTGATTATAAGATTGTACTTGGTCAAATGTTAAAATTGATTTGGGTCAGTCTACGGAGGTGTGATTTTTCTATTGAGACTGTATATAAAACTGATAAGAAGGCTTAAAAGAATTAATAAAAACGTAAATTTCTTGTCTGTATATCAAAAGTTTAACGTAAACGTATAAAATAAAAAAAAAATGTTTATTACGTAAAGATTTAAACGCAATGCTTGATCAAATGATTTAAAACGCATTATGATTTGAATGACAAACGTAGAGAGTAAATGGTGTGGAAAATGTTCTATTAGGATACTGAAAAACGAATTTAAACAAATTGGATATAAAGTCGACGTTTCTCTAAATTTATTCAATTGACATAGTTTATATTTAGCTTTGTGTTGTTAAAATAATTAGGAATTCCAGTCAAATATACGCAATGCGTTTGTTCAATTCATGGTTTCATTTAATCATAAAGATGTATTCTTTGTTGTCCACATTAATTCACGGTTATTAGTCATTTGTACATATTACGGTTTAAATTAAAGATTTAAAAATACAATTATTAAAATCATAGTATGTAACAATTTTACTATTAAATTTATAATATTAATAAATATATGTTACATTTTGCAAAGGTGGTACTATTTGCCGTTTGTAGAATTTCAAAGATAATAAGTAAGGGCTTACCAAACCTTGGTTATTACTACTTAACTTATATTAACTTGAATTATTATATTGTATTTGTGATATTTACTAATGTTGATTTATATCAGAAGTACGTTTTAATTCTTTATATTGAGGTTAGTATTTTAATTATTATACTATTTAATAATCGGGAAAAAATATAATTTTTATTAGAAAAACATTTATTTCGTGAGTAAAAACTAACTATTAATTATTTTATTTTAATAGTTTTATTAAAATCAGGCATTGCGTTACATATAAAAAAAAAAATAATTTTGTTCTATTTTTGTTGTGTTTTTATTATTTCTCTAAGTTAACTTAAATTATTGTAATCCAATGATTTTAACAATGAGGAAGCAAACTTCATTATTAAAAATTAAAATAAGATAATGAATATTTTATCACCTTTTAGAATTTTAAGAATTAAATACGTGCGTTGCAAAAAAAATTGCAAAATATTAATTTAACCTAGCATCTACTTTTACCCCCGCGACGAAAGAGACCCAGACGGGCTCAGGCGGGTAATGGACGACCGATGCTTTACGAGGGCAAGCGAGTCCGAAGTTTGCGGGGGAGACCACTGCGAAATGACGGACGGGGGGCAAGTTTATGGACAGGACGATTGTCTTCGTCACCCGCGGCGAAGGCGGTCTCCTTTTACGATGCGGACGGGGCTCGTGCGCGAGCCGCGTAAATTCGAAGAAACGTTAACTTGATTCATAGGCGCGCACGCGCGCGCGCGGCTCGCTCCTGGATTTTCCCGTTGTGGCCATGAAAGGGCTGTTTTGTGTTTAGAGAGGTTTAAAATTAATAGCATGGTTTTATTCCCGTCCCGGTTTATGGCTCTTAATGCAAGTTCTTTTTTTCTTTCCCTGTCCCGGCGCGAGGTTCGACGTTACTCTTTAAGTATTCGTCTTGTCAAAACTTTTATGGTTTTAATGTTTTAAAAATCTGTAAGTTAGACTTTTTTATTTTATATATTCTACTTCCTCAATATTTTATTAATTGAAGTTATTTTTTCATTCTCTTGATCGATTTTAAATTAAAAACGAGAGACAATCTTTAAATTTCAATCTTCGAAAAAATAAGTAAATGACCTATTAGCATGCAAACCTATGACTAGGTCAGCATAGTATCTATTACAGAATGCAGAAAATTCGAGCATTAATTCATTCTTCAACATCCTTCCACCAGCGAGAGCCGCTTATCTTTATCCCAACTCGTTCCTCTCTTTCCTCTCCGCTCTCCTCATCCCGCGACAAAAATACGAACTTCGCGACTGCACGTTCTCTCAGCGCAAAATATCCAAACTATCGCGACACCCAGCAGATATATAGAAGAGGCGCGCAAAAAAGGAAGAGCACAGAGAGAGAAAGAGAGAAGAGAGGAGAGAGTCGAGCTCTAATTACGGAGCGCGCATTAATCATCTCGCTCGCGCGCGCTCGCCGGGCCGAAATAAATGTTTCGAGTTTCCGCGCGGATATCTTTTCTCGTGTTAAAAGTCCAACTGCACGCGCGCCTCGCGCCGAGCTTTACTGCGGCTACGTGGCGCGCTGGGCTCAATTGATAAGGATAACGCCGAAATTTATGTCTCGAGGAGCGCCACTGCCGCAGCCGCCGCCGCCGCGCGAGCTCGACGTGAGTGTTGTGCTTTATCTTAGCCGGCGGCGGCTTTGACGCTCCGTGTGTATTACGCCGCTGGCTAGGTAGGTTTTAGGATGCGCCGCTGCGGCGGTGTTCTGGTTTTGCTTTTCAGAGGAGGAAGCTTCGGCTGACAACAAAGGCTTTTTTTACGAATGCAGAGTGCGCCGAGCGATTTTTATGATAGTGGGAACGATCTTTTTTTTCTTTTATAGACGTGCTGGTGGGTTTTACGATTTATGGAGTTCTTGATATATTTTCATTTTTATGAAATTGTCATGTATTTTTTAAAAGGTTAGTTTTATATCTGATAGAACATTTAAAATTATAACATGAAATATATTTGTTCTATTTTCTAAATCTACAAAGTTCTGGAATTTCTTTCGAATTAATTTCGACAGAATGAAACGTCAAAAAAACTTAATAAAACTGAGAATAAAATATGCAAAATAAGCGCAAAATATTCTTCACGAAGTAACTGCTAAAGGCCGCGGAAAAATACTTCTGGAAATTCAATCTTAAAAGTCGAGCTCTCAGCCGTGCAGGCGAACATGTTTGAGTTCAGTATCAGCATGTCAAAAACAAAGATTTCTGTTTTCCACGCGAAGAAGTCGTGTCGTCGCTTCAAAAATTGCGCGATAAAAAGTGCGCGTCGCGCCCAAGGTAATGAGCATTTCGTGCACGGCGACGATGAAAAGTAGCGGAGCTCCTTTTCAGTGAGTTGGCACTCGCTCAAAATGCCCTCCTCCTACCCCCCTGTTTTCGAAACTGCTCCGCTCTTACGTATTCGCCAACTACTTGGTTATAAAGCCGACGTTTAATTAAATTTATTCAATTGATGTAGTGTACGTTTAGCCTTGTGTTGTTAATGTAATTTTTGTTGTTTGTTTAATTATACGATTTCATTTAACCATTTGGGTAAACTTTGTTATATACGTTTAATGTTATAGATTTTAGCGGTTTGTAATGTACTCATTCCTAATTTTAAAAACTCGATAATTAAAATAAAGTTAATTAACGAGAATATATAGAATTATAATTAAAGCGTAAAAATTATATTTTTGTATCATTAAACATAAATTATACAAACGTACCATCAATTATTGTACCTTTATTTTTTGATAATACGCAGTGGCTTACCAAATCGTGACTATTACTACTTAAATTAATGTGCAGTCAATTCTTTTGAATTGTGTCCATTGTGTTTCTTATAAAAATCAAACGTATATTTATAATCATTATAAATGCATATTATTTACATATAATAACATATTTTTATTTAAAATTATTTTGCGAATTAACATCAATCAATAATTAGCATAGTTCCACATTTTTCGTTTCTTCAGAAAAATCATTACAAATTTTTAATAAAACAAAAATCAAGCACAATGCGTAACGAAATTAATTTCAGAAAAGAAAATGAATATTTAGTTAGCCAAGGAAAACTTAACATCCGTACCCACTGCCTCCTGTTTATTCAACTAAAAAGATTGCCCGGGCCCCGCACCCTCATTCCGCAATTCAGAAAAGAAAGCAGCGTCCGAGCGCGCGCGGCGCAGCAAACAATAAATTTCCGCGCGGCTTCGTCACCCTCGCTTGGCCTCGGACCCCCCTACCCTCTGCATTATCCTGAAAATCCTTCTCGAAAGGCAAGAAAACGCATGTCCAGCGCGCGAACAACAAAAGATCGCGCGCGCCGGCCGGCCCCCCTCATTACCATACTACGAAATCCCCGGCGCGCATAATTTTTACGCGGAAGACCGTAAGGCGGAGGCTCGCCGCCGGCCAAGATTCTAATTGCTCATGCGGCTAAACAGCGCGCATAAACTTGCAATTAACACGCGCACTCGCTCTCTCTCTCTCTTGCTCTTGCACGAATTATCTCCTACACGGGATCTTTCGTGTGCGCCGGGTTATTTTTTTCTTCTCGCTTTGCTTATTTTGCGGCGCCTCGCGTGCATTTTTACGAGCGCAAACGGCGGGAGGAATGGGGCAAGATTTGTTGACGGAATTAAAATGTCGTTTGTTACGCTGCTGAGACGGGGGTGGAGGAAAGGTTGTTTCGGGGGCGAGAGTTTTTTGTGAAATCATGCGGGTGAATTTTTTAGTTTAGCGCTTTTCTGGGCACGGCGCTTGTTTGCGGAATTCATTTGTGACATTATGTTTTACTTTGCACATTTTTATGGTGGTAATGCATAATTTTGTTGGGATCCATTATTAACGTGTACTGTATATTTTAAATTTTAAAAATGCATTGGTTATTTTTGATAGATTCAGTAGAACTTCAATTATTTAAATTTTGTTTAAAAGAACCGGTAAAAGATTCAGTTTATTTTATTTTATTTTAATTAAACGGCAACTCTAACGTCGTTCAGATCCAATTAAGGACAGTGAAATTAAAAGCGCGAAACGGAATGTTTATTTTTAAACTCAGCGATAATCACAACATTGACTAAGCGCGGCAGAAAAAAGTTAAGCTGAAAATCAATTATCTTGTCGAATTGCTCTCGAATCTGCTTCCGTTAGAAAGAACATCAAAGCACTTGGGCCCCTCCAACAAACGAGCAAAAAAGAGCCCAACGTCAAAGTCCAACAGCGTCCGACCTACAACACGGCCTCGAAGCTAACACCTATAGGTACGGAGCGAGCTGCAAACAAAATCTCTCGCCCCGTGCGCGGGCTGGCTCTCGCAAAAACTAACCTCCTCAAGTCAAACTCGAACTCTCGCCGGCGGAATCTCTTCTGGGAAAAGTAAAAGGCCAAGGTAAACTGCGCGGAGATCAGCGCGGCAAGATAAATCGTCGCGGGAGGCGGGAGGTTAGCGCGCTGTAATAAATACGAACTAATTGAATTCGCGTTTGCCTTACCCGGCCGGGCCGCCGTGAGAAACTCCGTTGAATTATTATTCCGCTTTGTTCGTACATCCGCGATTATTAATACTGGCCCCCACCTTTTCCCCCCACTTGGCCACGACTCTTGACTTAATTGCGTAGAACGGATAGATCTCGAGATGTAGCCGGTGCTGGCAATTGTTGGCTGTGTAATGGAAAGATCTCGGCGGGGGAATAGTTGTTGGCTACTTTTTTTGCTGAGAGAGCTTTTTCCTTTGGAAAGTTCCTGCTTAGGGAGAGGGATTTGCTTCAGCTGAGTTTGTCTTGCGCTTTTGTTCTTGGGATGGAGGATTTTAATTATTTGCAAATTGGGCGATGCGACTGCTGAGGAGTTTCCATTTGTTTTAACGATGCGTGACAATTATCTGGTGCGTTTTGCTAAATTTGATCAAATAATTTTTTTTTATTTTTATTGTTTGGATAAATTTGGAGGTGATTTACTGCAAAAGAAATTTTCTTTTTTAATTAATTTAATATGTTATTTTGCAGAAGAGTGATGTAGTTAATTATTAAATTAATTTAAAAAGAAGAAGATAGGGGCTGAAATTAAAAACTTTTTACATAAGAGAAATTATAATAATAAATATATCTCTCTATATTATAAAGATATTTCGCCGCCCCCGCCGCCGCCGCCGTATATAAGAATTTTTTTATCTCCGAAACTATCCGTTATTTTGAGGGGTTTTACGTTATCGTACCACTTTTTTACGTTATTTTTCGATATTTTCACGATATTTTCC
>UELX01001554.1:0-41942 GCA_900480035.1 Eupelmus urozonus | reverse complement strand
GTATTATTAGATTCTGGGTAGTGGTTGCTTTTTTAACGTATAAATTATTATTAAAAATGTAAATTTTCAATTAAATTGCTTAATCTATTTAGGTAAGCATAATCTTTTTTGAAATCCTTTCAGATTAGTATATAGCGGAAAAGAAATGAAAATTTATATAAAATTTTAATTATTTTGTATTGTCAAATAAAATATACTTAAGTAGGATTAAAAAAGAGAATTTACATTCACGAAAAAAGATAATTACATAATTTTTAAAAGATTTTTAAGCCGCAATTACAACCTCTTACCCAACGATCTTTTTTAATCCCGATAAAACCCGAAAATTTCAAAATTCAAAGGCAAAAATTCGTACTTCCTCGCAGTGAAAGCAGTCGCCCATACGAATTTCTCTCTCATTCTCCGCACGATACTACTCCGGCAGTCCTATCTGAATTTCGAAAGGAGAAATCATGAATTTTCATACATCCGCGCGCGCGAAAACAAGGAAACGTCCTCCTCCGCAGCGTCCCCTTAAAAAATTCACGATCTCCGCGCTCCGAAAATAGCACTGCTCTCTTACCGCCCCCAGCGCTTCGCCAATGCAATTTAATAATCCACTTCGATTCTGGTCATTATATTACGAAAAAAAAAAACGCACACGCGCGCAGCAGAGAATCGGGTCGCGAAATTATAAATATGATCCTCGCGTAGGTAGAAACGCGCCCGAGAGCGAGAAAAAAGGGGACGAGCGTAGATGCATAAAGGAATTGTTTCGAACTGGGTCGACGTGGCTGCCGCTGCAGAATCACCGTTGCGCGCATTTACATTACGCACGTGTCGATGCGGCGCCGCGCGCGAGCTGTTATTATATTTTCCGCGTTTTCATGCGCAGGAGGGAAGCGTAGTCGGCTCGAGACGTTAGTTTTGCCGCGATCTGGTGTGTTGATAGCGCGGGTAGCGTTGCTCGAGCTGCTGCCTATGCGTGGGAGATTGTGTGCGCCAGGTGTAAGGTTGGTTTTTTTTTTTAATTTGGGTAGGTGAATTTTTTAGTGGGAGGATGAGGAAAGTGATTAATTAAGTGATTTGATGAGTTTGAATATTGAGAAATGAGGAAATTTTTTAGCCGGTTTATTTTAAGGTATTTTACAGACTGTAGAAAGTAAACGGAACTGTATTATTATTTCAGAGAGTGCAGAATCTATACTTCAATTACAGATGCGGCAAGACAATTATGGATCGGAATTCGAGGAGCTAGATTAACAATGCATCAAATGCCACGAATGTGCATTCTGCGTAAAAGTATGAAATATTCAATCGCCTGTAACTGGCTGGATACCTTATCGATCGAACCATTCCTGGAAGCTATTCTATATAAAAATGGCCTTTACAATTAACGAGCGGTCGCCTTCAACTTCCTCAATATCCATATAAAGACGTGCTTCCCTACCTCTTCAACAACCAACAATCATCCTTTAACATAAAATCCTACGACAACCTACTATCCTCACCACAATAACCCATCCTCCAAACCCACAAAAGCAGACCATCAACATCCCGATATCAGCCGTCAAAACTTTGAAAACATCATTCGAACCTCCCGCTCTCACAAACCAAGTACCGTACGTCCGCTCCTTACGCAACAATAACCGAAAAAAATCGCCAGCAGATCTCGACAACAACAGCGGCCGAGGCACACGCGCGCCAATAACGAACCGTTACACTCTCGGCCCTCATCCCCCCCTTTTTCCTGTCCCCTCCTCGCGTGCAGTAAATATCAAATTACAGTATATGCACACCAGGCGCCGCGACCAATTGTGTATGTACGTATACCCATACTTGCAACCTTGTATAGCAGCGTATACGCAGGCCAGCGCTCTTGAAACGTATACACTCTTCGGATAAAGATCTCCATCTTAAGATCTCGCTTCGGGTTTACCGTTTTGCGCTCGCGCGCATGTATATATGCGTGCATGAATTACGCCGTCGTTAAAGAAAAAAAGCAGGGGGGACTGCAGCTTTTCGGGACGCGGAAAAAAGCGATTCCTGGGGGCGAGTAACTGGGGCAAGTATAGAGCCTCGCGCGCGCTTCTCGCTTCCGTGCGTGTATACTCTTTGCTTCCTTTTTTTGTCGAGCGAGCTTGCTTTATTCTTCGCGCGAGCGAGCTTTGTGTAATTAGAGGCGGCTCTCGCGCTCTGCGATGGCGCGAGGATTGCGCGCGAGTGGGGACGTATTTTTTTACTTGACGCGATTTTCTTTTTTTTGCTCTTGTTGAGCGAGAGAGAAGTGTGCAGTTTGGAGTAATTGTGAAAAATGTGTGACACGTAGTGAACTTTTTCTGAAAAAGTTTTAAATCTCTGGGAAGGATTAAAAAAATTGTTTGTACGGTGTTCTAGCTTCTAGCATGCGAAATTTTTAATTAGATTATTTTAATTCTCTTAATATTATAGTATTCAGTTATACTTAGATGTAAAACAAAAAGAAATTAATTTCCATTGCAACGAGATTACTGCCAATCACAAATCACCATAAACAAAAAATTATGAACACTACAATAATCAAAACCAAGAATCATAAGCGCATTATTCAAATGAGTTTCTTACCGCGCTAAAAAACATCTAAATCAAGCTTTCCAGCGCCGCCGGCTTTTTTAAATCGTCAATCAAAAGCAAAACAAGCGCACAATTCGCGATAAAGAAATTCTATTCCCACGCCGGCCGATTAAACGCGCGTGCGTCGGCTTGAGAAAGCCGTTCAATAAAACATGGAATTATCCTCGCGACTTTTTTCATCGGGCCTCGCGAGCGCGCGCGATATTGCAACATTATTTAGCGAGCGCGCGATGGCTAATCGAAGAAATCGAACGCGAATCGGTGAAAAGCTAGCCGCTGGTGCCATTACATTTTACTTAGCGCGTCTCTCGGCAAAAACAGAAATCAATGGCTCGTTGAACACTTACGCAATAGAGATTTCTAAGTGCCTGGTAAATATGGCTTTGATTTTTCGTCGGATCAACAAGACGTTTACCGCGTTAGTAACCACACGTCGAAATTAATAAGAGGCGAGGAATCGGGGTTAAAGAGCCGTCCGGAAAACGCGATCCGACGCGAGACGTCTTCCAAAGTCGTTCGTGTGGCTTGCTTCATTGATTCGAGCGGCGACGGCCCACATTGCATGTATGTGCGTCGCGGCTTGATGCATCAACCCCCGTTTTTCTGGGCAAGCGATACAAAGAGAGAATTAAGAGAGGTAACGGTGCGAAAAGGCAGGGTGGAAAGAGTTTTGAGGGTTTGTGAGAGAGGAACAAGGTCGTTATTCTATTTTGCGTTGATGTTGAAGACTGCTTTTGTATTAGCTTTTTTTGGTTTGAATTTGAGGAAGTTGAATATTTTAAATGCACTAAGAAAAGTGTAATAATTATATCTTAAAGGTCTTTACAGGTTTTCTATATAATATAATAATATTTGTTATACTATTTTTTCAGAGTGTGTAAAGTTAGAGATAGCATTTATGGCTTGATATTTTATTCTTATATAATTTTAATAATGTTATAGATGTATTTATTAGAGGATAAATTTAATACAATTTGAGAAATCTCTAATCGGACGTAACTTAATACAAGATTTAGATTAGGAAAGCGTTGAGTCAGTTTTCAAGAAAACGTTATTCACGTGTATTACCGATCTTACTAAAATCAACTACTTAAAGTAGATGATGTCCGAGATTAGTCAGTCGGAGTATAAAATTGGCGAAAAAATTATGCTTTCTCTCCGCGTAGAAGATTCAGAAATAACGTCAATCGTAACTTCTTCCCACATTTCCAGCGATTCTATCAGCAATTTTATAAACTATAATTAAATAAACGAAAGTTTATGCTCACTTTTTCCATTTACATTCAATAAATCTTTCTGCTTCTCTGAAACATATAAATTTTCCGCAAAAACCAGTACCACCATTACACGTCGAATTACAATCGATCTCCAGATCCCTACCTCCCCGAGCCATCAAGCAAAAATAGAAACATCCAACATCACTCCCCGGAGAACCAGCCTCGAATGGCTTAAAAAGCTCGGCTAATAAAAAATTGATTTTCTCCTTCGGCAAACACTTCCTACTAGCGCAAAGTGTCACGAGCCTCGGCGCCGATCGATATTACCAATTGCCCCCTGCGACAACACGGAGAGAGCCGACAATGGCTCGCTGCTTTTTCCTCATGCCACGGCGTGAAATCGCGGAAGTTCGACGTCGATGGGTAGGTAAATTGCGCGGGACGTTTGACGTCGCGAGGGCCCGAACGCCGATGGTTATTGGGTTGGCCTCTGCTGGACGTGCTGGTCGGGAATTGGATGAGAAGTCGCGAGGGTTGGCTACGTGATGGCAGGTGAAAAGTGGAGAAGTGAGTTTGAAATGCTTTTAATTTTTTTTAGGATTTTTTGGGAGCGTTTGGCGGGATAAGAAAGCGTGAACGATTGGATTTAATGTTAAAGTTTATGTTGCAATGGAAGTGAATTGTCTGGTTGTTGGAGACAAGAAGTCAAGGATAAGAAGTGAACAGCGATCGTTTAGTTTTATTTTAGTCAATTATTTTTAGTGTAGCAGTTTGAATAAATAGGTTAGGAGAAAATAATGACCGTCCTAAGCCGTTTATAAATCAATTTTTAAAGCACAAACGGTCGTAACGATGATATAAAATGAATAAAAGTTACACTGACTTAAGAATAAATGTTTTATTGGATCCTATTTTATTTATTAAAATATAAATACATACAGTTGTATTCAAAAATTTTACAAAATGCACATAGTAAATGTTAAAAAATTGTTATTAAGTTATATTATTACTATTTAAATTCGTTAAGAACATTGTCCCTAAATACCCAACCTTTCGCAACTAAAACCCATGCTCCTAATTAAAAGCAAATACTCCACGTGCATCAAGTAAAAAAAAGTCACCGCGCGCTCTCGCTTTACCCAACCATCAGCGGCTTTTCGACACACATCCCACTTTGACGTATCTAACTGCAACGCAAATGAGCATCGGACCCGCATAATGATTCCCCGAACCCTGACACTCGCGCACAAAGAAAACCGCTCTCCTCTCCCTCTCCTGCAGCAGAAAAAAAAAGTCATCGAGCCACCAACCGGCGTAAAAATGACGTAAGGAGGTAATCACGCTCTCGCGCGCAGCCGCTCGATTTACGAGGAACCGCGACCGGTTCAGCAGCGCAGCAGACGGAGCCAGTCCGGCCCGCATCTTTCTCTCTGCCCCTTCTCCCTATCTCTCTCGTTTTAGAAACCGTTATGGAGGCGAGGTGTGTATATGCGAGTGCTACCGTAAAGTGAGGCTACAGCGGCGGCTTCTTCCACGTCGATTTTCCATTCTCTTTGTGAGCGGAGATGGGTTTTAGGATGTGGAAAGGCGCGCGACGCCTACGCGTGTATCTCGCGAGCGGCGGATTTAATTGAGTCCTCGGCGCGACGTGGTGATGCTTGATTTTCAAAATTTATACAGTCGGTGCGGAAATTGTTTGCCGGCGCTCTTCGACTTTCAAAGTTGAGCAATGTTGGTATAATTAGAGCTGAGGGAGATTGAGGATGAGTGATAAGAGGAGAAAACTTTGGTGCTAATGAGATGATTACTATTCAATGACGAAAGTCATGACTAAAGTTGAACGAAGCGATTGTGATATGACTGGACTTTACAATGGGAGAAAAGTAAAAATGAGACTTGCAAGCGTTATGTTATGGATGAATAATCAATGATACTTTTTAAGACTTACGTTAAACTGGATGGATCAAGAATGTGATAGTTTGCGTGACTCACCTGCAAAAAGAAAACATAAAAATTACAATTAATTTTAACAGGAGATAAGAGGCGACTGAAATAATATCACTGAATGATTATAGATTCAAATTAATCTGTTTCTAAATGCTCGATTAGCTCAAATGCTTATCAGGGCAATTATGTAATAAGTGGTTGTCTAACTAATACTCAGCATAAATCCTCAAGTCTAACCCGACACAAACCAGATAAAAACATTCTTATGGACTACTTATACAATCCAAATTATGACAATTATTAATCTGAAAGATTTATTTCGTATTTCTTGTTTTCAAATATAATTTTCAACATATAATGTCTGAACCTCTTTATATCAAACCAATTAACGTTATTAAGAAGATAAAACTCTAGTGGTTACTGCTATTGCTCGGGAAATGCTAGTTTAACACCAAATGTCGCAACAGAAATGATTTTAAGATTAGGCGACACGATTGCGATGATGAACGCGAAGATGTCTCAATCAATCTGCGTTTCCACACAGCCAAAGAAAAATCAAACCCTCGCATCACACTGGATCACGATTTTGAAATTACACGTATACATCTTCGACAAAAAATGCATCCGTTCGAAGTAACGGACATCTAATGACGCTCGACCAGCTCGGATCTTAAAATGAATACCATCCGGCAGAAAGGAGTATAAACCCATTACGCAATCTCCAGATATATATTCCTTTTCAGAAGAAACGTTCCGCTTCACATCTGTAAGAACTTTATGTAAGCCATTCTCGCCTCTCCCTTCAATACCATCCCGTGCCGAGTGAGGCGAACGCACCACATCTCTCTCCCCATCCTCCTAACATCCGCGAAAACGGCGTGATGCAATCGACGACTATTTATAAGCGCTCGCCGGTCAATTTTCACGGATGAACGGACCCGCGCAGAGAGCGCAGGCAAAACTCGACTTCCGACGAGCCGACGACTGCTCTCGTCCAATCTCGAATCAATCAAGCCGAGGTCGTCTACGGCTAATTGACACGTTAATTGCTTCGCATCTCTCGCTCTGTGCGAGCTCCCTTCATCCCTTGGGTGTTTGGGGGACAGTAGATGTCTGGAGAGGCACCTATGATTTGGCTCGTTTTGGTATTCAGTCCATAGAGGGGTAGCTCTGGTGTGAGGTTCCTTTGTGAGACGTGGCAGACGAAGCGGATCATAAGCAAGCGGCTGGTTGAGGAGTTCAACCTAAATAGTAAACGTGTGGTCGATGTGGTTTGGACGGATGAATGCGAGGATGTGAAAGTGGGCTGTGTGTTTTGTATGCAAAGACAGTTTCATGTGGTATATCTGAAGGGAATCAAATTTAAAAAGGTAGTTGTCTATAAGTGCTTATTACCTGATAAGAGAAATCGGAAAGATCTGATAATCAGCATGAAAAGCATTAATCATTATCAAGTTTTAGTAGCATAAAAATTGTTAAGGTGATTAAATTTGTATCGTTATTAAATACTAAAACGGTAATAAATGTTTATGAATACGAAATCATATTTTTCACTTTTATTAGTAGCCATAATCGTTGAAATCATTAATTTTGTTATTTTAAGAAATACGACTACCTTGGTTAAAGCGTAATTTTAGCGAAATCGTCTGTACGGGTTGTAATGTGGGTCACTTAAAATTAACGTCACCTCCCATATGGAAGGCCATACGTTATTTCTAAAATTACTTGCTTTCTTAGACTTTCCTTTGTCTGCAATTAAAATCAAAATTAGAAGCTGAATCTTCTGATATATTTGTAGGCCAGTTCAATTTTCATTATCTATTGAGCAGTTTTTGAAGACGTAAAAGTTGACTTTTCTTTATAATCAAAATCATAAAGATTTTTATAGATAACTATGAGTTTTATTTGCTTTATTTCATTATTCTTCATGTCCTATATTTTTACATCGTTTACAAAAGCCCTACTGGAACAAATTGATAAGCTCATCTCATGTAAATGAGCTGTATAGAGTTTCTAATTTTTTTATTATCTGTCAGATTTATTGACAGTAACTTTCGAATAGTTAATAAAATAAATAATGTGTGAAGGTTATCTCCATCATTTTTGCTTGATGTGACCCTTTTACGCATTGTTACGAGGACTATGAGAACCGATTTAAAATGAGAATCAGTGTTAGACAATTAAAAATTTGCAATATCATTATTTCTACTTACATTTTATTGCAACGTCATTTTAATTTGTATGCACAATGTCTATCAGTTGTACTCGTAACCATTCCAAAATCAGCGCATCAAACTTAATGATTGAATATTAAAAATTTGCATTTGACCTCATGCCAATTGTAGAAATTATCTTGTTAAAGAATAAACAAACACAATTTTGCGAAGGATTGCGCGCAAAAAGAGCCTTGATGTACGCATGCAATCAAGTCTCGCCAAGCGGAGAAAAAAAAACAATTCTCAATGACGAACGAAACGACAGTAATTGTCGGCGACGGTGCAATCAACGCCCACTCCAAAAGAAGCATGCATCAACATCAGAAACACAACGGCTCGTGATCGGATAATCACATTTATCCTCTGTTGCAAACAGTTTTGTAGGCTATCGATTGTTTTGTGCACCACTCGCAAATGCCTAGGTAAGGCTTTTCTGGATTTAATAATAGTTTATGTTAAAGACGCGACAACAGTGAAATGGTTTTGGTTCGTTCTAATCGTCTTGCATTCTCGTAATATCGTAATGGTAACAAATATTTGTTATAACAAGGATGATTAATTAATACAATATCCTCTCGAAGATTCCTGTTTAATTAAAAGCTCTCACTCAATTCGGAAATCTATTACAAAAGTTGAAATCGTTCCTCTTAATCCCGATAAAATATCTTCAATACATCCACGTTACTACTCCCTCTCACTTTATACTACGCAATAGCAAAGCATGCGCTCGCGCTTAAGTCTTAAACTTTATTCCAGACGGCGAGCCAAACAGCAGGCGCAAGAAGATTGATTCGACGCGTAAAAACCCACGACTCGACGCCTCCCAAAAAAACCGCGAAACGCCAAGAAAGAGCGAGAAACGGCAAGAGAGAGAGAGAGAGAGAGTACAAGTGCGAGGTGTAGCGCAACACGCTCGCTTTGTACATTATAGTAGCTGCTGCCTCGGAAGACGCGCTCTCTCGCGAAAGAATCTAAAAGCGAAAGAGCGCGCCTGCCGCGCTCGGAATCCAGCATCGGGAAGCGTATGAGAGTCGATCTCAGGGCGGATTCCCACCGGTCGCACGGTCACGACTCTGTGCGCCTCGCCGCCGTAGCTGCTGCTGCTGCTGCTGCTGCCGAGCCCCTCTCTTGTGTATGTATACACACCGACGCACGTATACAGGAGGAGGAGGACGTGGAGGAGGAGAGGATCTACGCTCGGCGCACGATTGGATAATGCGCGAGAGAGCGTGATAGTTTAGCGCGCGCTAGCTGTCGTCCTTTCTTGCACAGGTTGTTGTGCCGATGTTGGGGTTAGGCTTTTAAGGTGACGAGGCCACCGGCGATTCTAAAGTCCGGTTGGGGTTCAGGCTGGTTGATTGGTGGTGATCCTAGTCTTGGCTGGTTAGGCGAAAGGTCGCAGTTTCATCCGTTGAGATGATGATTAGCCAGGTTGGAATGGAGAACAACGTCTTTGTTTTTGTTACTGGTATAAGTTTACCTTGACTATGTTGTAAATATTTGGATCGCTCTAGGCGCGGATGCAAGCCAATCATCGTCCAGTACCTACGTATGCTCAAGAATACATGTCTTCCTATCTTGGTTTAACATTTAGTGAGGTAGTTCATGACAGGTGATGACCTATGATTGATAGTTTCATCTTCATTAAATGAAATTTAATAACTCAACTCGGCAACCGTATATACTTGACCCTATTTGTTACGAAGTACTGAAATAAAAACTGAAAGCATACCATTGGCTTTCCATATCGCAATGCTTAGACCTTTCTTACCAGATGAACCTGACATCTTGTGCCCGTGCACATCTTTAGAAGGTAGTTAAATCGTGACTTTGAAATCTCATTAGTCGAAAAGACAATTGTGGAAGGAGATACATGATCCCATATTTCTCGGATCACGTTTTAAAGACGACCGAGGTCCGATGACCCGATCTTTAACCAGTGACCTGAATTTGGGTTTACAGGTGCAGTCTAGTCTTCACTTAAAGATTGTGCAATACATTTAAATTCTAATGGCTTTGTAGTCTATAGTATCTAACACTACAAGGTTTTTCATGGCCTGTCAAGAGATGGTTAGAAAACGTTTGGATGATTAATGATAAATTAAAGGAAAACTGCTTCTAGCACAAATTGTTAGTGGAGTAGATATAATTAAAGTTAAAGAGATGGTAATGAACTTTATTTCTAAATAATCGATTCTCTAATGATAAAAAATACCTACAAAGTACCTCCCTTTAATTATATTTTATAGTTAACTCCTCATAAAAATCTGCCGCTCAATTTAACAAAGCCACTATTAAATTGTTTAAAGCCATCTGAACAATTTTGTCTAGACATGTCTATTTTTTGTACTTAACACTTCATTTACCAACGTCCCCTGTCGTCACCACCCTACGTTTTCTAAACCGATCCACACTCGCTGACCGCGCCAACTAAACCGTCAATAAAAAAAAATAGACTTCAAACGACACCATGAATCCAGGAAGGAAAAAAACTGAGAGGAACTATTTTTAAACCGCGAGAGGATAATCGTCTCTAATAAAAAGGGAAGTAAGTTCAATGCGCCGTGGCGTGCACGAGTGCGCGCGGGGGGAAAGGGCACATACCCACAGGTATTTCCCCGGCATTTTTTCTTAATCGATAGACTTAACAACAGTGTGTGGCGAGTCGAGTATGCCGCGGGGGGGTCAGTGAACAGAACATTGAACGCTCGCTCACTCTCGGCGCAGAGAGAGCGAAAGAGCTATAGGTGCACACATACACCAGCACCTATAGGCGTGCTTGACAGGGAGAAATGCAGGTGTTATCGATCGTGCGTGCCGTGTGCGCGCTGGCGAACAGCACTACGACCGGCTAGCCACCACGCTTTTTGAGGTCGTAGGACGACGACCTCCAAGACAGCGAGTGAAGCTTGTGAATGGGTTCTCTTTTTTTTTTTTTATTAGGGACCGAGTGTGTTGGAAAAGCGCGCGGGGGAATGAGTTGGTCGTTTTCTGGAGCGGTTCTTGAGCTTGAGATGTTTATCAACTCGTGGTTTTGGGAGCGGGAGTTGTGGAGGTTGCCAATGGTGGGCTTGATGGAACAGGTGATGAAATGAACGGGCTTGTTTGAGTTGGACGATTTTTGTTAGTTTACTGTAACCAATATTTGTTTTGTAAAGTAACGGTACAAATATTTTGGTACTGAGAACTGTAAACATTATGTGATAATAAGTGAATTTTCGATGAATGTATGTGAAAATTCTATTGTGTATATTAACGATTTAAAAAATCTATTGCGTGAAATTTGATTATTATTTGATATTCATAAAAATAAATTATTTACACAATGATTATGTAAACAAATATTACTCATGTAACTTCTACATTTTGGTATCGTTCACTAAACCGGTTCAGAAACAAAAACATTATAAAGCAATTAAAGAGGAGAGACAAATAATTTTAAAAGTTACCTTCATGAATGTATTATCTTTTGGTTACGTTCACAAGGTTGTTTTAAAAAACACATAAAAATCCGGGACAAGGCAAACAGTGCTATTTAGGAGTAGGCGAAATTTCAGGCACTGAATTTTTAATGGTATGTGTTATGTATAGTATAGATAAGTACTTAATGTACCAAATCTCTTACAAGCGTTTTTGTTGTTTTTTAACACTGTATAAATTAGAAAAAATTATACAACAAGATGATTTTTCTTTAATATTTCATAGCACGAAAGTAATTAATTAGTTTTGCTCATGAAAAATAAAAAATATTTTTCAGAAAATTTAACATAAAATTTCTTTTTACGCTTTCTCTTGCGAATATTTTTTCTACCATACAGCTTGCGTGCAGAGATAAAATTTATGTTATCTAGAAATAATTTGAACGTCGATGAAAGTTTTCATGCAAATGTGGAGGAGTAATTACCGTTCTTTTCTTGTTGAAACGCAATAAAAAATTAAGCAAAAAACTTGGTGGTTGAAGTTGTTTGCGTATAAAATGCAGACTTAGATGTAGCTATGTACGAGGGATTCATTCGATCGATAAGAACTGCAAATGTTATACATCGAAATCCGTATGTTAGATACTTTGTTTAAAAAAATAAACAATTTGCTGTGTAAATTTCATCTAACTATATATGAAGATTGCGAGATCAAAAATTATTTACTTAAACAAATTCCTTCAACAGACCAAGAAAGCACAACAACCTAAAGTTAGACCGACAAACCCTAAAATCATCTAAAAATAAGCTTACAACTTTCTGCCTCTCGTCCCCGAAGAAATTGAAAAGAGCCTCGGAACAAAAAGGGCCGGAAGAAGAGGAGGAAGAAGACGGCATATGAAAAGAAGAAAGCCTCTCTCTTTTCGTCTGAGAGTCCACCTCGTTTCCACTAATTTTCCCCAACGACACGCCCGCAGCTGATTAGCTCTGCTCTTGTATAGCAAAAACTTCTGCGGCGCCATAAGTAGGGAGCAGCTAGAGCTGAATTGTTGGGGAATTTCGCGAAAAAAAAAATGGTGGAGGAAAGGATGGGAAGGGAGTGAGAGAGATGGGAAGATGGAGATTAAGATTGCATTCGCTTAGAGCCGGGAGATTCTTTCTTTGTTTCTCTGTTAAATAATGTATATCGAGGGTTTTTGCGGCCCCATGGATTTACGAGGGTACTTGATAAGCCTCGACGTAATAAAATACCATGAGAATTCCAGGTTTTTATTAATTCTTTGGTTGGGTTAGAAATGTTTAGCTTTTGTTCGTATGTTTTTTTGGCTTTAATAAAGTTTTGATTAATATTCATGCGCTAGAAGAAGATTTTGAATAGTTATGTTTACTAAATACAAAAATCTGAAATTCAGAAACACTTAGATGATTAACGTAAAGAACATGGTTTATTACATCGTTACACAATAATTTTTTGAGAATAAAAATTACTTGTAATGAAAAAGTATTCACTAGTTTCTAGTCAGTTTCGTGGTAAGCTTTGATATTTTGTTTCCTTTTAACATAATAAACAAACAAACGCAAATACCTGCAGCACAACATGATTAGAATTCGTAAATATTTCTATTCATGTTTCTACATTCACAAAGATCATCTCTCATCCAAACATTTCCCCATACCAAACAGAATCAACCACGTCCACCAAATTTCCTCCAAGCCATCAACAAAAAAGTGACACCCAAGACAGTCGACTCATTGCCCAGACTAGCTCGAGTAGTTGACTCGACTCTCCGAGTCCGCGGCACAGGCGAAACGAGGTAAAGATAGGAGAGAGAAACAGAGAGAGAGAGAGGGAGAAAGGGAGAGAGCAAGCAGCGGCGGTGTGCATACCTACGTATACGAGAAAGAGAGAGGGAAGAGCGAGATTCACAGACAGGATGGAATGTGGGCGGCGGGGAACGGGCGATATATACACGGCGCGGGGCAAACAAACTGCGATGTCCGGGAAGCGGTTCGACCGGCGGCAGCCGATTCCCCGGCGCGCACCGGGTATACTAGTTTGTATTTATGCGCATAAGATCGCGAGAATTGAGAACGACGCGCCGGCAAACGAGCCGATGATTTTACGAGGATCGAGGAGGATAAGGAGTTGGGGAGTCGAGCTGCGTGGGATGGCGATTCAGGAAGTAATTTGGGTGTACCGAATGTGTTGTTTTGAAAGATTGTTGTGGAAAATGATCGGGTATGGGTATAGTTTTGAATCTGATGATTTCAGTGGCTGATCGAAATGGGTACGTAACCCAGCAGATGCTTGCTAAAAGTGTCTGAAATTGGATTAATTGGAAGGTAACGATCTAACGCGACTTACATAATGATGTTGTAATAAATCATAATGTAATGCATAACACAATAAAATCACCATAATTATTGCAGTATCTTTTTCACACATTTGCATACAATACCCCGGGATCGCAGGCATTATGGTTTCATTAACTTACGCGATCAAATTCGCTCGCGCCACCTATCCTAATTACCCCGTCTTAATTTTCAAAACCTCACTCCCAAAGTGACCAAATATTTACATCACATCAATCCCAGTCAGCTTTTTTTCAACCCAACATCAATGACCCAGAGCTTCGGTAATCGTCGTCGGACGCGTGCCGTCTCGCAAGAGATGAAAAAGGGGAACACGGAGCAATAATTACCGACGGAGCTGTCAAATGCCGGCGCGCAGCCAATTCATCACGCTCGCGTCGATGATTGTCCGCGTGCGCAGCGGCGGAGGAGAAAAATCGTGTCTGAATCGTGGCCGCGATTACACACGCCTCGCCATTTGAGCACGTATTTCGCTTGGGTAGACGGAGCGGGAGTATACGCGTATCGTTCGCGTTTTTTGAATTTTTGTAATTGCTTGGGTTTGAGAGTTTGTCACGTGCGAGTTATTGAGGTATTCGAAAAATTAATGATGCGCGAGGTATCGACACGAAAGGTCCATATAATTATTCAAAAAGTTTTGTTAGTATTTAATCATGAAAGGTATACCTCAGGTCATCAACTTCTAACTGGGAACACAAGCTATTACAAAACCAAACGATCCCAAAATTCACATCAAATCCCAAAGCATCTCAGAAACGATACTCCAGCACAAAGAACCAACTCGCCGAAGGTGAGAGGCTCGTCTACGTAGGTATATCGGCTCCATCGCTGTCCGTGCGGTCTGTTTTTGGATTGCGCAACTATATATAAGAGAGGCGCGCTTCTCTGGCGCGGTGTGTTCGCACGCTCTGGAAATCAAGCCCCCGCGCGACGGATCGAATTCGCGGCGTGTCGAGAGAGAAAGAAACGTTGCGTCGTCGATCGCGAGATCGGTTGTAAGGGTTATTACGAGGCCGAGGTAGGTAGGAATATTTTAATGTCCGTGATGCGGGTTTTGAGCAGGGATGTGGGAATTTGAATGATCAGTTGCAGAAATGCTTTTTAAACTCACGTGGAAAGGTATTGTGTTGGGTTGGTTTACGGCTTTAGTTTCTGGGACTCACCTGGAACGTGAAAAGGAAACGTGATTTTAAATGTGAATTCATATTTGAATAAAGTTAAAAGAAATTAGATGCTTTGAATAATGCACCTTTTTATCCACTTTGTAAATGTACGTATTTTAAAGTAACTATGCTAGATTAACTGTCAATGTTTAAGAGCCAATAAATAATGTCAGTGATCGATACTTAAACGACAGCTCGATTATTAAAACGCACAAAAATTACTCTATTATTTATCCATTAAACTTTACTGCTCTGCGTAAGCATGCAATCATCCGTTTTTACAACAAACTATTATTCCCTCAAACAAGTCTCCGAATAAACCTCTAACTTTAACTTTACTTAATACCCAACCCGACGCTGCTTAAATCCACCTCTTAAAGCGCCCAAATCACGTTTAATCGTCTTACTTTATCCCCGTACAAACGTACTCGTGTCTCGCTCATTCCAGAAAATCGAACAAACGAGATACACGCGCTCTCGCGCTCAAGACAAAGGAAAAGAGAAGGAGGCGCCGTGGAAGAGAGCAGCAGTTACCTCTGCCCTACTTGTGCTACTTTAAAACCGCGGCGATACTTCGGTTATTAAAAGCAACGACTCGACTTCGCCAGAGCGAGAGTGAATGCAGCGCGAGTGCAAATGAAAGAAAAAAAAGTCAGAGTGCAGAGAGAAACAGTGGGAGAGAGAGAGAGAAATGGTTTTGCGAGGAGAAAAAAAAAGCGCGCGCGGGGAGAAAGAAAAGTAGGGCGGGAAGAATTGAATGTAAAACGAGTGTTCGCTTGAAAAATAGTGAGTTTGAACGTGGAAAACAGTGGAGCAAAGCGCTCGTTTGAAGAAGAAATTGATGGTATTATTAAACGATCATTAAACAGTAATATTAATCATTCATTAAACAGTAATTGATGATTTATGATATTTTATCATTTATGTTCAATATACGCACAATTATAAATTGAGTAATTTTTATGTGATTAAGTTGTTAACGTGGGAACGGTTTTCGTAAAATTTGAAAGGAAAATTAGTTGTATTATAATAAATATATTTTCATAATTGCATCAATTAGATTTGAAAAGCCTTTAACTGTGTCTAAATTCATTTCATTTAAATACAATTACTATGTGCTGCAAAAGTTGAAGAGCCAAATAACAAGCGATTCTTCTCATAATTATATGTCAATGCAGATTTTTCTATTATGCAATACTTTTAAGTTAAAATATCCTAATAATTTTGTTATAACATTTAATTCATTATATTTTCTTGTCAAGCCTCCACTTAAAATACTCAGAACAAATTAAACACTAAAAGTCGCAAAAGGAACGCCGTAAAAAATTTCTAAAACGTCCTACTAGAGCGCAACGAGCATTTGTTTAATTACCACTCCAAAACTCCACCCAACCTCTCTAATTCACCCTTCAAAAACCCCCATTTTCAAAATTACACCCTCATCACTAAAACCCTCGCAACCATCTCGCTCCAGCAACTCCAGAAAAAGGGAACGAGCCGAAGAAACAGAAAAAGAGACCACCACCAAGGGGGGAAGAATGAAACCCTTCTGGTGTTCTCACGCGCCGCGGCGCACAAGGGAAACCCATTCGACGCCTTCGCGTTTACGGATGTGGGCAGAAGTGTCGTGTTGCTCGCCGAAAAACGCCGCTCTGCAGCCTCTAAAGTTTCGCGGCCTTCCTGCGCCAGCATTCGAAAGGCGGCAAGGTTGCTTTGCATCCTCGACTCGCTGGCTGCTTCCTGTTTACGCGCTCTCCGGCCTTTTTTTTCCGGCCAGATAAGGTGGTTAATTGCGTCTGAAGATAGGAGAGACGCTCCCCTCTTGCTGCTGGCTTGTTTTAATTGTAAATCAGAGCGCGAGATTGCCGGGCAGCGCGAGGCTTTTTGGAATTCGGGAGATCGGCCGGCAGATTAAATGCCCGAGGTGATGAATGGCGAGGCGAACAATGCGAGAGAGGGATCGGAAAGTTAATGGTGCGTTGTGTTCTTTCAGAAATTTCAGCGGGATATGGTGGCTGGATTTGTATGGATTTAAATTGAATAATCGGCTACCGCTTTCTTCTTCTGTTTGTAGGAAGTGATTTTATGGTGTTTTGAAATCAGGCCATGGTTTTCCTTCTGAAGAAAGACTGGCTGTAGTTTAATTTTGGAGCTTCACCCAAAATTATTTTTAGTTAGAAATAGTTCCAGCTAATCCACAAGTGTTGAAATCACAGTACCGAAGGCTGTCAAGCTAGGCTCAATCAACGCATCACTTTTTAAAAGCACGAAGACTATCCCATCCCAAGATCCAACACACCACTAATTCCACAATCCAGCATCCCATAACAAAACGCTTCCAGGCCAAATCCCACAGTCGAGCTGCATCTCCAAATACCACCACAAGCGACTCGCCGCAATGCGACTCCCAAACAATCAACGAAATTAAAAGGCCGCAATACGCCGAAACCCGGCACGCACTTTAGGTATGTACACCTCGTAAGAGGCTAAACGAGCTCGCATACGCAACTTGCGAGGGGGCAAAAAGCGAGCTCGTCGTCTCTCTTTCTCTCCCAGAGAGTCGGCGCATTAGAGAAAACAAAGAAGCCTCATTAACTTTAAAGATCCCGGACGTAGACGCGGGCTCGCGCAAATTAATTAAGCAGATGAAGTAACGTGTCATCGCACTTTCGCCACTGCGCGCTCGGCGTCTTTTTCGAAATTCCTTGCCGGTAGCGGCCCATTGTCCGTGTGTGTGTACGTACACTCGGGAGCGCATCAGCATAACGAGAGAGTTCAGAGAGAGGGGGGGCTAATTGCGAGAGTGGAAGAGGAGGAGGTATACAGACAGGAAGAGAGGTGATGGGGGAGGAGGAGGAGGAGAAAAAGCTTTGTTTATGGGGAACGCGCGCGCACGAGAGGCCGTTTGATGCCAGCTAAGGATTGCGCTGGGTCTCTCCGTGAATCCGTTCGATGCAGTTAGTTTGGCATGGTTGGGAGTTTGCATATGGCTTTGATTGAGTTTGATTGCTTCGAGGTGAATTTATCGGTTTGGGAAAGTGTGTGTTTGTGATTTGGACGAAATTAATGTTTGCGTGATAAAATTTTTTATCGCAATGCAGTGGATTTTATCAGTCGTGAAATCTTAGCCTTTGATCGTGAGCATTCTTTTATTTGTGCTACATAGCCATGCATGAGTTTAGAATTTCAATTCATCATAATTCTGATCTTTAGATTAAAGCCTTGTTAAATATAAGTTCTTACGCGCATGCAGAGAGTAAAATGCTATACTAATTAAAAGAAACTACAATATTAATTTACAGAAAAAAACGCAAAATATATAATAATAATTTATATTTATTAAGTCGTTTGTAAATATTACACTAATTAAAACAATAAAAAACAAAAATTCAAACCAACAATAAAGACACTAATATCCTACACTTTATTGTACATTCGTGTCACATTCTCAAACCAAAACTCTCCAAAAATCTCTAAAAACTAACCATCCAAATCGCTCAAACTCCAGTTCGATATTCCCCCGAACGAGCAGACCCATATATACCCGCATCGACGCTCTTACGAAAGCGCGCGCGAAACGAGGAGCCGGCGCAGATACACATCGTGCCCGGCCTTTTTTTAATACGTAAAAGGCATAAACGCGCTGTACGCGAGATGGGCACTGGGCCGCGCAGGCCACGCTCTGCTTGCCGCCGACGCTCGTTACCATCCTTTCCTCGTTCGCTCGCTCGCGCCGCGATCTCGCTGAACGAGTCCTTTTCTTTGTTTCGAGAATTTGTAAATGAAACTGTTGGCGCGGTTGGGATTTGGGTGGAAAGTGGGAATGGGATGGGTGTTGATGGTTTTGGCTTTTTTTTTGTGAAAGGATTTGGTGGAAGAATTTGGTTTATATTTAATTAATGTGATGTGCGTGTGATGATAAAATGTTGTGGTTGTTGAGTTAGAGTCCGTGGATAATTGTTTTGGAGATGATGTTTTAGATCTTTCTTGTTTTCTTAGCCTGCACTTTAGAAGTGTATTAATTATATTATAGTATACATTACTTTTTTCTTTTAAATATTATATTTAAACATAAGAGTCTTTTTTTAGAAATGAATATGTGAAATTTTTATTTTATAGTACATTCAAACATACTACAGCTTAGAATGACTTTTTTATCTTGACAGTAAATAAATAAAATTTCTGTCATTTTAACTTTGTATCTGTTATTACAACATTTTATTACTTATGTATTGCAGTAAAAAAATATGCTTTCATGATTTATAGAGCCATAAAAATATTTCCAATCAACACAATGTGAGAAACATTAAGAAATTTTAGTTCCAAAGGATATTATTTGAAAATGATTTAAAGCTCATTACATCATTTAACAAATAATTCCATTTTAAAACCTCAAATTTAAAAAAAATATTAAATTATCCTTTACTTTTCATGAGGCAATAAATAAAATTTAATATTGAAAAAATGTTGTCATTTTGATTAACCAACAACGAAAAACTCATTCCCAAATAAAATAAATTTCAAAATTGAAATTTCTTCACACTATCACTACGTCACTCCGAACTCTAATAAACAATTATGTAATTATAAAAACAAAACCAAAAGTCCCTTATTCAACACTTCCTTACACAACTACACGCTTCGAATAGTAACCAAAGCCACCTGTCGCGCATCGGCATACGCAGGTGTAAAGCCATCAGCCACTTGACCTCGATTTCTGGGGGTGGAGACTTTCAATTTCGCGTCTCTCCCCCTCTATCATTCCCGTAATTGAAAAAATTTTTGTCGGAAACAAGGCTACTCGTTTTAATGAGCCAGCTCAGCCTGGCAATTTTATGCGAAATTGGACGCGCGGGATACATAAAATATCAATTTAAAGAAAATAGCAGTGAGCCGTACGTGACAGTGCAGCGCGTACGTATACCTATTTTTCTTATTACCGCGCGGAACTTTCTAATATATTGAGATAATCCGCAGATAATATTGTTTACGAAGAATAACTATCATGGTAATTATTCCGTATAATTCGTTGTAGAGGGCTTGTAAAATTTTCTGAATCTCGAGATAAGCGCTGCTCGGCGATGCTAAAATATGACTGCGAACACACAATCACCATGCAATCCGTTGGATCAGGTACTACTCTCGCATACTCATAATGCTCCTTTTGCCAGGAATCACGCTAACATTTCCATGCCCATAAGTAGGGAAAGTGTATGAGAAAATCGTTAAATACTGTTCGGTACTAAAAAGAAATTGTAGATTCGGAAGTAAAAAAGCAAATTGTACTCCGCTAATCTGTACATTCTAAGTTTGATGCACTCGGATAAACTCGAATCATCAATCTATCCCCAAGATCCATACACACTGCTCATTCAAGCCTCACCAGGGCAACAAAGCACCAATCCCCCCGTAATTAACACACAACCCGTCCGTATTTACCAACCGATCTCCCTGCAAATTTCTCTCCTAAACAACCCGATGGTCTCATCCTCTGGCCCACATATCTCCAGCTCAGGATCAGGAGATGCACTTTCTCCTAGCACGTACGATCCTGACCCCCGCTTGCCTTTGTCCCTTGCCTTTTTTTTCCACTTCGTGTCGTCGTTATCCTCTCCAAAGAGTGGATTCTCCGAGAAAGCCTCGTGACTTTGTCTCAACGACCAAGTTGGGGACTTTCACTCGGCGCAAGGATAAAGAGTCGCCGGGTGTTAGGAGGAGAGCACGCGCTCGTTTTGTTGGAAAACAAGGAGAGGAAAATCGGCCGGTCGTGCTCTTGGCTCTGATGGAGGGAGCAACGTGCGCGCGCTGGCTCGAAAGTAAGTAAATTGCTTACCACGTTGTTGTGTTGCGAGGGAATGAGGTCTTTTTTGAGAGAGAGAAGGAGTAGTGTGTTGCGGATTTTTAGAGTCGTTAACCGTTTTCTTCAGAGGCTCTGGGGTTATCTAATTGTTTGGTTAGGATTGATTTATCGGGCATTGTTACTTTTTTGTGCTACGGTTTCTCACTAGGTTAGGTCTTTAAAGCTGATTTAAAGAATAAAAAGTAATTGACCTGTCTTCACGTGCAGCTAATTAAAAATTCTATGTCAGTTTAAAGGAAGCTTAAAAGAAGGTTATGATTGGAACCATAACTCCGTCAGTTACATCTTAACCTGCCTCTTCCACAAAAGCACTGGCATCGTCCATTTAAAGTCTGATATTCACCTGCTCGGTTGGAATCCGCGGATTTTCGAGCGCGAAAACCTTAGTTATACGACTGCGGAGCCGCGGATTTACATAAATCGAGCGGCTGCACACGCGGTTCCTGTAATTGCGCTTCATTACGCGCAAGGAAGATTTATATTGGCGCAAACTCACTCGACTAGCAATTTCGCGGCTTCTCTAGTATTTTTTTTTTTATACTCTAGTTTTTTTACTCCCCAGGCAATGAGCTTAGAGAAACGCACGAATTATGTAAATGGCCGAACTGGCGGCTAGATTTATTTGTCTATCGCGTACGTGGCGGTAAATCCAGTCTGTATTGATTCTTTATATAGGAGGCAGAGACGAGATCGAGCGAGATTTACGAGGGCTACGAGGTAATTTAATTATTATGCGGCCGGAGTTTAATAGCGAGTTTGCGTTTGGCGAATCTGAATTTTTCGGTTTGGAAATCGATATTTATTGCCGCGGATTGTTTAATGATGGCCTGGAACAACACGAGGCCGAATCGGCTTTAACGCTCGCTTTGTTTACCCGGATCGATTTTTTATTCAAATTGCTCGATGCATTGAATCCGTCGAGAGGATTCCAATGAATTCGCAAAACTTCACCACAGCTTTCATAAAAACACTCATTACTCCTAAACCGTCCTAACCCACTTTTAAAACCCATCCACAAACCTAAATATCACAAGCTCAATCTATCCCCCAGCCGCAACTGCAAACCACCAGTTGTCCAATATCCCCTGCCATAGCCCAGGCCAAAAACAAATTAGCAATCCTCTCCACAATCCACACCTCCCAACAGCCAGTCCCCCATCTCCTCTCGCAAACATAATATCTCCGTCGCATTCAAAGACGGAAATTTCGTGGCTACGCGGGCGGCTTTCATTAGCGGGGACCGTGGCACTGTGCCGCGAGCGGCCGCCAGCCGAGCTGCTCTGCAGCGCGCAGGGTTAAAGACCTCTCGTATCCCCGCTCTCTCGCTCGCTCTCGCGTGTAAACGTGCACATGCCCTCGCCAGAGCGCTGGTGTCGCTCGTTTCGAGAGGCGCGATCGCGCGGAACGTGCAAGCCGATTTCCTCTGCAGCTCGCGAGTTTCGTAGAGAGTCTGGCCATTGTGCGAGGGCTGGAATGGATTATTGGATGGGTTTTCGGTTGGTGGGTTTCTTTGGGTTTGGATGAGTTTGGGAAATTTTGGTGATTGGAAGGGGGACATGGTTGTTTGATGTTTAGATGAGGGAAGGCGTGGGTGGGGAGGGTGTGCATGTAGCTGCGGGAAATTAGGGGGAGTTCGCTAATTGCTGGAGCTGGAGTTGTTTGGCACTTGAGAATGCTCGAGGTGTTAGGTGAACTGTTTGGGCTTAATATGTTTTATCAACGGAATTTCGGATGGGATATGAGTGCAGGATTTTATGTTATGAGATGTTAAATAACTCGCTCGCTGTTTAATGTTTTATTTATTTTGTGCTGCAGGTTTTAATAACGGTATGGGCTTAATTAAGAAAGAATGAGGAAACGTAGAATGGATAAATCAAATATGTTGATGACGTATCTTGAAGGTTCCTACAGAATTAATTATGAACAGATGATCGAAAACATGACTAATGAATCTTTGCCTATTTAAATTAAAAATATTATGCATAATTTATGTCAGTGTTACGTCTACACCAACCTGTACTTTTGATCACCAAATTTTTTATTTATTTCACATCCCAACTCACTACCATACAAAACTTTATTTCCACCTAGACACAAGTACTCCTCACAACTACAGCTCCACGGAAACATGAACACGATCAGCCGAGCTTTCAAAAACCCCTCAATCCACGCGCTCCACTCTATCCATACCTTCAATCTCTCCCCGATCAAAAGCCCGACCAGCTCATCGACATCATCGGTGCCTCTCGCGAATTTTCCTGCGCCACTGCCTCTCTCTCCCGATTGTAAAACGGTTTTATCCTCTCCTATCCATTGTCTCTCTCACTCCCTCATGGCGCGCAGCATTCGATGACCCACTGATTTATGGGCGACTGGAGCGATTGTCTCTCGCTTATCGGCGGATAACAGCGCAGCAGCGGAGAGGCTGGCCGCGCTCCATTACCTAACAACGTTGTCGGAGCCGGCTGCGTTTGTTTGGCCTGCGCTTCGCCAGCCTATTTTTGGAGTGCGTCTTCGCTCGGTTTTCCAGGGGAGATCGATATCGCTGATCGCTGAATAGCGGGTAGGGGATTCGAGTATCCAGTTTTCTAGGATTTCAAGTGAGCTTTGTGCTCAAGGACTATACGTGATTCTGTTTCGGTAGACGAAGATACATTGTCAAAAGCGTGAAACGCATTACAAAACTATACAGCGAGTCCCCTGGCAAGTTAATTTAACGCGCCAAAAGCATCGCACAATGCATCGCAGCTACATCAAAGTAAGCCATCACCAAAACAAAACCATCAAAGCACCATATACACACACACGTATGCACAACCTGCAAGACAGCTCGCGTTTACGCTTTTCGTTACGCGATATATACGATAATTCTAGCTTTCGCGCTGGAAGAAAAGCGAACTTAGCCTCTTGCGCTCGCAGGCCGGCATTCCGTAACAGGATCGCGTCGAATCAAATTCGAGGCGCCTTTTCCGTCTGCGCGAGCCGCGAACGAGCGAGCATTAAGCGCGCTGATCTGCTCTGCTGAGCCCGAGAGCCGAGCCGAGCTCCGCGAGAAACTCTTCTTTGCTAGGGAGCGAGTTGCCATGTGAAGCAAGTCAGATTGCCGGAGATGATTTTATTTTTTTCAAAGAGAGGGATATCTTGTTTCAGAAGTTTTCTCGATACTGAACAGTTGATTTTCGCGATTGGAGATTTCGTAGAATTCATATAGGCGATGAGTTCGAATATATTCTGAATTAGCATCGTATTTTGCGGCTGAAAAACTGGTTTCTACGTCTAGGCCTGCGCTTAACAGCGGGATACGAAAAAACGCCGAGTAAATCATACGATTCGGCCTTTTGTCAGAGATCCCTTCCGCCGAATAGCAGAGAGAAAAAGCCGAGAGCTCGCCGGTTCACGGTCTCGCGGAGTTAAAGGCGAGTAGAAAGGGAACCGACGACCTCTTCTCTCTCACTCGCTCCTACGCCTGGCCCTGACATTTATTACGGCCGATTTTTGCGCGCGATACACATACGTGCGCGCGTGCTCGCCGCATTATCTATATAGCGCGGGGATAATGCGCTAGAACTATAAGCTCTATGGAGTCGCTGTAGCGGAAAGTTGAAAATTTTAGTTTATCGGTGCACTCCGAGGGCTGCGGTGAATGTATATACACGGACGTATTTTTATCTACTTCTATGAGGCTCGAGGGAAGTGCTGGTATAAATAAGGCGATGCTAAAAGTTGGATAGAAATCGAGTTCGAATCAATCTAAAGCGCGCCGATACCGACTGAAGGGTAATCCTCCGATACACCCTAAAAGAGAGAAAAAGAGTTTTGGAGCACGTGCTTGTAAAATATGCAGTACACAGAGAGAGCTTTTTAAATTCTAAAAAACCAATGAAAATTTACGCTCGCCCAGAGGCCGGCGTTTTTTAGAGCGCGCTTAACCGAAGCATCCCCCGCTCGCCGCGGGGCGTAAAAACGGTAAATTAAAATTTTCCTTTAAATTCCGACGTTTTACGGCGCAGTCGGAAATTCAGCGGCGCGCTAAAAGGCCCTATAATTCTTTCTCAAGCACGGCGCAGAAACGCAGCCATACGGCGTTTTATCTCTCGGCCGTAGGAGAGAACATTATGAAAATGCGCCTATGTATTTTCGAAATGACCGAGAAAGTGTAGCAGGTACCGCAAGCTGGACTTTTTATGCCTAAACAAGTACGAGCAGCGTGTACTTTGAGTTTCAGAGAGTTTTTAGTGTGATGAGAACGATGTTTTTAAATGCGAGTTAAACGTAAGTGGACAGACAGTTGTATGATTTATGCAGTAATGGTTATCATATTGTTTTAGAATACGTAAGAACGATTACGTTATATTATACTAATTTCCAAACTGGAAATTCATTCATGTCCTTCTCGGTAATAAAGTTATAAATCTTACCTCTAAAAACCATGAAATCTTTCCATACCCCATATCACTTCCGACATCGAAAAAGAAAAAAATCTTTCACAACCTACAACATCCACGTGTCTTCTCCCTTTTCTTTCAACACGGATATGCCATTACCCTCCAACGCTGCGAGCGCAAAACTCGCATAATTCAGCATCTGCGCGTTTCCCAGGCGCGAGTCGCACAGCCGATTTCGCACCCACGCGTCGGCCAGACATATGCACAAGTATATACATATATATATAGAGTGTCGCGAGTATACCCCGAGGGGTTCTACTATGTTCTGAGTTAATGCTCGACTGGAAGTGCCTTTTTTGTTCGGAAAGTAATTATTTGCAATTGTAGGTACCGAGAGTTTTATGAGGTAGATTAGAGGCGATTGTTTATCGTGCGGTGAAGCTGTGTCGTTCTTTGGGTGGAAAAAGTTTTTGCGGTATTCCGCTTGTGATGACAGCGTTTCGGTTACGTCTGCGAAATGTTGGGAAATTGAGCTTGGATTATGCGGTTGTAATTGATATTGGGTTACTACATTCGGATTGTGAGTGGTAACGTTATATATCAATGGCCGGAATCTTCTTATTCAATAAAATTTTAATTTGTGAAATTTTAACGAAAGCGCAGTGTTTAACATAACTTTCCAACCAGAAAATCCTTGAAAATGTGCAATTCCCTCCTTTAAAATAGCTTTTTATATTTAAGAAAAGAGTGAATTTTAAAAACGCACACAGCTTTAAACCATCCTTTAATTTCTCTCCCGAATCTCAAAATTTCGCCAAAATTAACGATCTAATCATCTCGGTTCCAATCCCCTCTTGCCCCAGTTTCCTCCCCATTACCAGGAAAAAACGCCCATTTCCCTTACTTTTCTCAAAACAGCGAAAACGTCATCGACCGCAAAATAAAAACGAAAAAACTAAAAAAAAAAACAGGTCACACGATAGCTTTCCTGCGGCCATTAGCGTAACTCGCACACGCCCGCATGGGAATTCGCGGCGGTATAAATAAGTGCAAGAGAGTCGCGGAGGATTTTTTTCCTTTGAATTACGCATAAATCGCGCGCGCACGGCGGGGCGAGTGTTTGAATTTTCCCGCGCGAAATTAAGGCTGTACGTACGCGGGTCAGGTAGGTACGTAAGCGATGTGGCCGTAAAGTCGGTCGGTTTAGTTTACGTTTACGGTGGATGTGTGCTCCGAGCGTGTATAGCTTTTTTTTCTCGTTTAATTGAAGAGCCGTTTAGAGGCGCTGTCGTGGCGGAAGTGTAACCTAAAAAACGTTTTGTGGTAATTTTAGTCCGTTTCGAGAGGATTAGAAAAACTACGAGCGCTGTGTCTTTTTAAAGCGCTGGAATCGTTTTGGGTAAATTGAAATGGCTTAATTTTTCTTTTTTTTTTTTTAAATTAAATTAATCTTTTTTTGTAGGATACGGTAAGTGTTTTATGTAGATTTATTAACGTTCTTATATCTCCTCGACGATTAATTAACACAGGAAAACAGTCATTCATCATAAATGCTATTTATATAAGAATTAAAACTTGAATAAAATCATTATTTACCAACCTGATTTAAACAAATTTTCAAAGGACGTTTTTCTGCAAAACAAGCAAACAAAACAGATTCGTCAACTCGGTACAGTCAAAAGAATCAATTGCCCAGTAATCAACTCGCAACAATTGCCAAGTCAAACTAAACAAATGAACTCTTTTAGTTCTCCTATTTACGCACGGTCAAATTCGATCGATTCCGTCATTTAAAATAAACAACCATCCCCGTTGCGTAAAAAAAGGGAAGAGCTGCCTAGTGAAACAAAGAAACGAGGTGCGCAGGAGATTATGCAATTCAGCTACACTCCCAGCAGACATGCAAATAAATTAGCGATTAACAATGTGCGAAAAAAGCATTTGAACTGAAATTAGTTTAAGCTTGATTACGGAATTAAAGTCAATGTTGTAATTATTGAATAAATTTATCGAGTTTCGATACTTTGATTGATCAATTTTCATTCAAACGTATTAAAAAATAATGGAAATAATGTTATTATTATTAGTTAAGAATTTGAAAAACCATTAAACTAATTAATTGCTGTAGGTTTTTATCTTTTTAATAAATTTTATTTAACCCTGTAGCTATAGTATATATTGTAGCTATTTTTGCTAAAATTTAAAGAAACAATAGGATGAATGAGTTTCTTTACCAAAGTAATAAATCATGTTTATACAAAAAGGGACTTAATACGCCAGCTTATTTTGGAAGTTGTATTATATATCATTGTATTATATATCAAGGATACTCGGAAGATACATCATTAGTCTTCCGGATCTGCTGATAACAAAACGAAAGAATTCAAATCGATCTGCACTGCATTTCACTAAAAGATTCTTTTATTACTTTTTTTATAATAATATAATGGTTGTGAAGTAATTCTAGAAAATTTGCTCAAATCAATAGATCGATTCAAAAAACATATCTCAAATATACGATAATACCTTACACCTAAGGCCTCTTCTTTCATAATCGAACCAAATCAATCCACTCATCCATAACCAAATACACAAAACAATGACAACAAACTACAAATTACAACACCTCAACCACCAATCTACATCTACTAATTACCAACCAAAACAATTCGTACGGGCCCCGCATTACCTCGCGGAATTCGCAAGTGAGCCTGGCCCCAAAAAAAAAGAAGAGCCCGCACACGTCGGCAGAAGAAGCAGCCGCCCGCACCGAGAGAAAATCGGGGCGTGCGCACGCTTACGTGAAATAAAAAGCGTATAGTTGCGTCGATTATTGCGCAACGCATTGTGCGCCAAGCCGTCGCGCAGCGGGACGCATATCCGGGCTCGCATCTTCAGCTGTGTCCGCCTTTTCAGCTTTGTTCGAGGCTCTCCTATATGTACACGCTTTGATGAGGATGGCCGTGCGAATTTTAAGGCTTTTGGGTGCGGATGAAGAGCGATTTTCGAGGGGGTGGGTAATTTGAAAAGCGGAAATTTCGGGTGATGGAAAGGTGGAAGTGAATTAATTTTGAATGCGAAACATCGCTGATTTCACTTTGATGGAATCGAAGTGAGTTGTGATTTTTGAATGTCGGCGTGACTTGGGATTTATGAGTCTGGATTTCTAAATGATTGATGTTTATCTTACTGGAAAGCAGTGACAGTTTATTGGTGAGTTCATCCTTGGGTTGCGTAAGTTTTTTGGAGGAAAAAGGGCTTTGATGGGATTTATTTTACGTAATATCATTTTGCTTCAGACAGTGGCAAAAAACTTTTCGACCGGAAATTCAATTTTAATGTTGGTCAAAACTCGTTCCAAGCTTATCTCATAACTTTTTGTAAATGAAAATTACTGAAAACACTGACTAGAGTATTTTTTTCCGAAATCTTAAATAACAACTCATTTCCAAACACTTCAAATTATTTAAAACGAAAAGCATACATTTCAGACAGTATTCTTGCACATTTTACTTGCAAAAAGCTAAGAAGTCTCACTGACACATGCGAGGACCGAACAATGCGAGTCTGTTATTAAGCCGAAAGTGTGTATTCTCTTTCCGAAGAAAATTACACATGTAACTCCGCACGATAATGCTCCTCTGAAAAAAAAGTGTAACTAAAAACAACTGAATGATATAATTACAGTGGTCGCGCGCGCACTCGAAACGAGAGAGAAAAAGAAGCGGTATTAGCTCGGAGCGATGGCAATTTTTGAAAGTACAAACTGTGGAGCAAGCATTTTTCGACGGAATCCTAGTTGAGTAAAACGTACTGGGCCACAGCCGAAGAATTATATTAGGCAATATTGCCCCGGCGCGCGTTTATGAAAGTTTTATTTTTTATGACTTCTTTTAAACTTTCAATGTGAGAAATGTTACGTAAAAAAGCGGAGCTACTGAAACAATGTGTTAAACGAGAAGTTTATGTTGTAATTCCCGACTTTTTCAGGTGACGAGAAAAATAATGACTCGCTGAGATGAAAATCTGTTTTGTTACATAAATCGATTTCTGAATGTGTTAACGCGTTGTGCGTTTCAATTAACGCCTTTTATAATTTAGGGTTTGAGAGGAGGGAACAAGAAAGTGATGATTGTTAGAATTTTATAGCTGAACATAGATCAATTACGTTTAATTTAAACGCTTTATGAAAATAAATGTTTACATAAATTTCTTCATGGCATTATTGCATTGTCCTTGTACCATCGATCGTTTCGATCGGTAGTTTTTTTATATATCCATATAAACACTTTACTTTATGAAACATTTTTCATGCGATTTCCTATTTTGTAAAACCATTAGTTTGCTATTAATAAGTTTTAATGTTAATTATAAAATAATTATTATTAATTTGAAACATTTTGTACCGAAACATTATACTATCAATTTTACTACTTTATGATGTCAGATATAGTAATTTTTTTAATTTACGATTTCTGCAGAATCATGATTGTCCAAATTTTATTTTATAAAAAAATTAAGTATAAATTATATTTCCTAAATTCGGGTAAACTACATTAAATTAAGATAGTAATACAATTCAATCTTCGAATATAAAAAATCTACAAATTTATTCTAACCATAAATACTTTCATCAAAATCTTTTTCCAATCACAACGACTCCAGCATTACCCAAACCCAACTCCCGATCCATCCAATAAAGCCCTATTCATCCGCAGCCCACAGCGCTGCGAAAACGTCGAATTCCGCCGGTCACGTGTTACGAGCGCGGAGCCTGGTTTATACGAGTTTCGCAATCGCTGGCGATACACATCCCACTGCGGGGCAACAATAAAGCGATCGCGCGGCGGCTCTAATTGTCGCCACAGCCGCGTGGTGGCGCAAGAATTTTCACGCAGCCCGAGAGCCGTTAGCGCGAAAAATCGATCGGCGAATTTTTTTGCCGCTCGGCCGAGCGAGCTATGAAATTCCATTGTCCAAGTGGTTGTATAAAATGGAAAATCGCATTTCTCGCGGCTCTCGCTGGGTTGATGAATGCGCGATGGATTTCGATTTTGCGGAAGTGTTGGTTCTTTTGGTTTATTGCGTATTTATCGTTTTTTGAAAAATCATTATTTGAGTTAGAGCTACAGGAAAAATAATTTTTTCATATTTTCTTGCAGATAATAATTGGGATAATTTATTGTAGCAAGTAAATTTAGATTTTCAGCAAAAATATTCTATATTTTGAATTAAAAAATTCATAAATTGGACGTCGTTATGGTAGGTATTAAAAAAAAGACATAGTTAACGAATTTCATGCTTCAGGACGCAGATAGCACCGGCCGTCACTTCCCTGATGTGCTGTTAACTGACACACTTATGAAAAGTTCCATATTAGGACAGCACGGCCCATTATCTCGTAAACGCCAGGCTTGTTTACTATCGAAATTAGGCTATTAAGAAGGAAAAAATTTTCTTTGTGTTTGATGCGCATAAAATATAACATCATAGTATATATAGAGTTATATTTTATTTATAGAAATTAAACTACAAATAATAATAATAATAATTTTTACTGAAAAAATGTTTTCATTACTTATAGAATCATTGAATTTTAATATACATATTTTTTGATATTTTAATCTTGTTAGTCACCAAAACATTTTACATTGAAATTACATGTTTCCTCGTACAAATTGATTCAATCAAAATTGACCTTCGGTCGAATTCAATTTTATTTTCGATGTACTTAAATGTAAATCAATTTTGCCATAAAAAATATTATTTACTACACACTTCAAGATTAATGAAGTAATCGAAATCCGGATGCAATTACCGTAAAGGCTAACCAGCACAATACCCTTATCCAGCACACTTAATCAAAGTAATCTCATTACAATTAAAAACTTTACGTCAAAATCTGCCCATCAGATCCCTCCGTTCAATTCAGTTTCCGTCATTCCAACATTGGAAAATTGAAAAAAAAAAAGATCCCGCTTAACGATCGACCTTGTACCAATTCCCTAGCCTCAAAAAGCGATTAATTCACTTATCAACGCAATCAGAGTCCACCTCACTTCGACTTCCACTGCAAGAAAAAGCGACACCCAAACGTCGACCCACAAACATTGACGAAAAAACCGAAGGTCCCGAAACCATTAAAACCACGGAGAAAAAAACGCGACAATGGACCTGTACCTTAAGGTAAAAACGTGTACGCGAGTAGAGCCTGGCGGAATAAAAGAATCGTGTCGGAAAAAGGGAATAGTGGGTGTTTTTCACGAAAAGCGGCGTTTGTTTCTGTCCTCTTTTTGCTCTCTCGGGCCTCTCGTGAAACGAGCACGGAGAGAATTTGATACGCGCGCTCGCGAGGATGAAGAAAAAAGCGCCCGAAGGTGAGCGTAGGAAGAACGAAAAGAAGAAGAAAAAAACGGAACGCTCACGCACGTGGTACGACGTACGGTGAAGTGACACACTAAGTCTTTCTCTTTTTTTTCTTAAGACATGCGCGAGTTTTAGGCGAGGAGATGTTATTCTGAACGAAGGTTCTGGCTCGTATTTTGGATAATAGTCTTTTAAACGCGCTGGGCTTGGGTTTTCGACTTTCGATTTCTTAATTACGGTCTTTAAGCGATAGTTGAAAACGCGCGCATGATAATTGATGAAAAATGCGCGCGTCTGGAAGGATTAAAACTGTGATAAATCTCCAAAATGGAGCCGAGAGCCTAAGCCGAGCGAGGAAAAAGAGAAAGATCAAGTTCGTGACTCACTTGCCCATACTTGCGACATACTGGTTATAAAAAAGAATGGGGATTCAATGGCCGTTCTAGTTTTTTGTAATAAACTTTGTTGATCTACCAGGAAAAACGGCTTTCCATACTTAAATGTGAGCTGGGCACGATCATCGATGATCCAAGATGTAGAATATATTTTCATATATTTAATACGTGATTTTCAATGTTATGTGTTTATATATTTAATGCGTAATTTTCAATTTTATGTGTTCAGCGAATTCTTTTCATACTCCGTAACGTTACCTAATTTCTCAAAATTCAATAACTTACTTCAAATAATTATAGTATAAAATGAAAAAAAAATCCTCATTTTTACTTTCACCAAAATTTTATTATTTCATCCCAATTGTTAATTTAGCAGTACTCGCTTCCCCGCCTCACATTAATGATTTTCCTTTCCAAAATGCCATTCCACACCGAACCGAAGGCTCGCTCCCTTAAACCTTCCGAGCCCGCCGCTTTCTCTCCTTCATTTTCTCGCGTCTTCCCTTTCGCTCCGACGTGTCCGAGTCTCTCTCTCTCGCTCTCTTTCGAAACTCAGGGCCAGCTCAAGATCATTGCGTGCTCGATCGAATCGCATTAAATCGAACTATCCTCTCGTTTCTCTTCCTCCAGTCGGCTCTCAATCCCTTTCATTACTCGTGTATTTCCTTCTATTTTTTTTTCCTCTAGGAGTATGCCAGCCCCCTTTTTTTGAGCAAGTTTGTTGTTCTCTTTTAGCGATTTTTTTTTTAAGAGTTGGGTATGTGTTTAAGGGTAAGGGTAAGAGTAAGTAGAGAGCTGGAGGATGGAATGTTGGATATAGTGGATTCTTGAGAGATGCTGGCTGAAATTGTTTTACCCGCTTATTGGATTGAGATATTTAATCAGGGAGGAATTTGGGTTATAAGGTGAAAATTATAATTTGGGTTGATTAGAATATATTTTTTTATGAATTAATGGAATAAAAATAGTTTATTTTGCATAAATCTGCTAATTGCGATTCAACTATTATTTACTGTTCTTAACTTTCATATCTTTTACATTTTAAATGATTTTTAGCGGCTATTGTTTGCAAATTTTACAATAGCTTGAATAGCTTTTTCATAGTTTAGTTATTACTAATTTAGCTTTTACTGTGATACTTTACTTTTTTCTTTTTGTTACTCCTTATCATTTTCAGTAATAAGTAGTTATTAAATACAAAATCATGATTTTAAATTGCACAATTATTAAGAATACTGTACTTCTCAACACTAAATTATTCTATTATTTACTACAGAAATTTACCTTTTTCCTTTTTCAAAAAACCTTTTTCAAAAACTGAATTTTTTAATCACCACCATTCAATCTCACTTCCACTCCAACAAAAAGCCCTAATTAAACCGACTTCAATCTCCAAAATCCCCACCGCGCAATCAGCACCCTTGTTCCAGCCCTTAAACTCCCAAAAAGGTAACTGACCTAAAGCCATAAAATTTAAAACTCATCTCTCAGCCAGCCCCGCGCCGAAAATAATCTTCCCCTCTCTCCGCCCTCTCTAATCACCGAAAATTTCTTCTCCGCTTTTGTAGCGCGACCCTCCGCCTTTAATCCCCAACCATTTTTCCACTATTTTTCCAGCGTTTAACGCATTCCGCGCGGCTGCGGCCGCCTTCGGGCGCATTCTCCAGTCTCTTCCCTCGTCCCGACGAAAAAAGCCAAAGACGAGTTTTACACGCGCCCGGCAACTGCTGCGCCACACGCACGCACACAGGAAGTCGGCGACGTTTTCTTCCGACTCGTTTTTTTTTCGTCGGTGCGTCGCGGACTATTTTCGGGTGGCGCGGAGCGCTGCGGAATTAGAAATCCAGTTTTGGAAGTAATTGGGTGATAAGTAAGGCTTTTTTAAGGGGAGTTGGTTGCGTGGGTGATGGATGGATTTTAGGGATGGTTTTTGGGTTTTTGTGTTGTTTGATGGAAAAGTTGGTTGCGTGGATTTGATTTTGATCTGAAGATTAGGCGCTTTTGAAAATTATAGAAAAGTTGTAATCGTTTGGGAAATAAGTGAAATTTTACAGTGGTAACGTTGTGAGACGTTGAAAAAATAAAAGGAAAAATCTACAATTCAACTCGATTTTCTTCTATTAATTGTATATAAAATAAGTAGTTTTCAAATTGACCTGAATGACCGCCGATGAAAACGAGCGCATATAATGTATTTATTCTATTCATTAAGTTTCTAAACCGTTTGATTTTTTTTTCAGTTTTCCTTTACGCTTTTACCGTCATTAATTTCTAGCTATTTATCATAAATGTCTGTGCTACAGTCAGCTAAATTTTAAAATTGTAGAAATCTAGAAATTCCGTAATAAATAGTGGATTATACACTTGCTCTTTTTTATTCTACAAATAATATTAATTTATTCTTGTAAAAAATAAAAGATCAAGTGAAGATTCTCAATTAAAAAAAAAAAACAGCCTTAAAATCTCTATAACAAAATCCAAACCGAATCAAATAAAAAGTAAAGAAACACCAAACTCGCCAACGCATTCCAAAACCCCACCAACATATCCACTTCAAACTCAACATCTCGCATTTTACTACAACCGCGCGCGGGCGTGTTTACAAACCTATACATTCCGCGCGAGAATCAAGATCGCACGTAACGAAATTTTTTAATCTCTCACCGCGCCATCTCCAAGCCGCAGTAAAACCAACCCGCGCGCGAAACGTGTTTTTCCCTCCGAGCCCGAAAAAGAAGAAACAGCGGCAATTGAAAATGCAACGCGGCAGGAATGCGCGCAGGTAACCGAGGCGAGGAAAAAAATATATTTAAAGGCCAGAACAAAACGAGGGAGCGCGAGAAACCTGCGCCTGCAGCCGGGAAAACTGGTTTACTTCAAACTACATTTTAGCTGTGAATTTTGTAATCTGCGCCGGTCTCGGGTAAACGAGCTCACGCGCGGGGGAATCCCGCGTGTAGCTGTGTTTACGCGCCGCGATGTAATTTATGCACTAGCGGCTGCGTTTAGGCTGAATTGGTGGAAAAAGGCTGGATCGTAAAGTTCGGATTTGTTTGGGATGTTTATTTCGGTAATTTGTAATTATGATCAAAGGAGCGTTTGTCGGTGGCATAAATTTTAATTAGCAGTGCGTAAAGTGGATATTGTACGGGTTGGTTAGTGCGTTTAGTTAGATATTCAAATGTTGATGAATCGTTATCTAATGAGGCAATTAAAGGTGTTTTATAGTGACGTCGTTTGGGATCGATGAATTTGCGTTACCATTTAGTGACGCGCCAAAATAGGACTGAAATCGCTCGTTAATATTGTTTCTTCAATATTTAAATGTCGATCGTTTTGCATATTTAAAAAAAACAGCAACAAAAATCGTTTTGGAGCAAAGCTGAATCCACTCGAGTTTCCAGCGCTCCAAACACTGTCAGTAAAATCAAAATCGATAAAAAGAACACCCCTAACAACATACCGCCATTCACCGTCTCTTACTATAAACACAACAAACTCTCGTTACAATACCGATCAGCCTCAATGAAGAACTTCCCAAAACCGTCCAAACAAACACCCCCACAAAAAACCACCCACCCTCAAAAAACCCCACACACCATCTCTTCTCCCCCGAACCCAAAACAAAAAAAAAACCCCTCTCTACACAGCAGCTCGCTGAAACGATCTCGCCGCAATAAAAAAAGAGTCGCGGCTCGCCAAGGCCTCTCGGCGCTTGTCGCTGAGAGAGACTTTTACAAAACAAACACAGCGAGGTGAGCTCGGAGACTTTACCTTGAGAGGCTGGCCGCCGGCCGCTGGGGATACAGCCTGGCTCGCGGTTGTGTGGATCCGCGTTCAGCGGAACGAGGGGCCCGCTCGGATAAAACTGCTGGCCTCCCTTCTCCGCGCTTCGCTGAACTGAAGAGGCACAGAGCGCGCACAGTATACACACATATAGAGATACACACTGAGCCGGAGCCGTCCTTGTCCTTCCTTTTTCCTCTCGCCAAGGGCCCGAAGACGCGACGGGTTTTATAGGTTAGACTAGTCGTTGACGCGCGGCTTTGTTTACGCTATATGTACTTTGCCTTCTGCTCCTGTGTGTTGTTGTATACACAGCGCGATGAGCGAACTATATGTACGCGGCGAACTCTTGCACTTTCGACGGTTGGAAACGGCACTGTAGCAGCGGGTTATTCCTTGACGAAGGGAGAGAAGAGACGGACTCGCGGCGCGGGGTTTAGGCACTGCGAGGGTATATAGGTGCGAGGCGTCGCGGGCGACGGGCGAGCGGCGACTGCCGGACGAACTCGCGCGGTTCAAGTTTAGCCGCGCGCGCGCTGGCTCTCTGGATCCTGGAAACCGGTCGGCGTATAGTGCAGCGCTCGGAGCGGTGAACGCGGAGGAGTGGGGGGCTGGGGGGGCTCTGAGGTGCGCGCCGCGAAGGTGAGCGTCGGTAAGGTAGGGAGCGGGGGAATGTGGGAGGATGTGTGTTGCTGTGGGGGTGTGTGTATGTGTGGATTGTTTTTGGTCTGGATAGTTGGTGAGGAGGTGGAGGTGTGTGTGTGTATGAGATGGATTGGAGTTGATTGAATTTTGGAGGATGTTGGTGATAAGCGAGTTGATTGGTTTTATCAATGGTTTGGAATCGTTTTTACGATATTGTCGAGTGAATGATGTTTTGATGAATTTGAGATGTTGATTTTCAAATAATCGCCGGTTAAAATGAATTATCGGCGTTTTATAAAGTTTAATAATCACAGTTTTATAAAACTGATTTAGTGCGGTACTTGATCGGTGACGTGGACTCTGCTTGCGTTATCACGAAAGCCATTTTACGCAATTAATTTTCAATTTTCAGAAAATTTAAAAAATGAGTTACCATATTCTCGATAACAAGGATTTCACATTATTTTAAATTACTAATTTTCAATTTTTTATTATCTGTAATTTTATGATCTCCATAACGTCGAAAAATTAATTTGTTAAATTAAAATTTAATAATAGCATTAATTTAAAAAATTAAAACAATATTTTAAAATTTGTAACGATAAAATTATGTTACATGATAAAATATAAAAAAAATTATTATCTTTGTTTTTTTTTTTATTTAATAATGGATGCAAGAAAATAAGGACAGGAATGGTAGTGTAATGTTTGACACTTTAAATACTACATCATTAGAAAAGCTTTTATCGAAAACAAAACTAATAAATAAATTATAGTTATAAACACCTATAGCCAAAATAAAAATTAGAATATAAATTTAAAAAAATTTAATTTTTAAATAGCGTAGCAAAATTAAAAGTATAAACTACGATTATAAAATAATTTATCTAGATTTTAAAAAAGTTTAAAAATAACTTTGCATATAACAAATTTACGTGAAGCTAATATTTTTTAACTTTGAATGCATTTTTAACAAAATTTCAATTTAATGATTAAAAAATACAGATTGCAATATTTGATGCAAATGAAAATTAAATCTTTCTCTGAAATCGATAAGAGTGAGAGATAAATAAATAATCGATGCAGTCGATTATTGAAAGTGTCTTTTATTTACAATGTACTTATCGTGTATAAATAATCAAAATACTGATTAAATGTTTATTTTGATTTTATTGTTTTTTTTTTATTATAAGAAACTTATTTATATATATAAGAATTCGTCTATTACTAGAAATATTTGTTTGTTTCTTCCTTACTTCCTTCGATAAAAATCGTACAATCTAACGAAAAAATTTGTTTACATATATGCAATAAAACTTCGTACTTGGCTCGCATCGCTCCTCGCATCCAGGGGAACCGCAACGCAAGGAATACAAATATACAGTATCAATGATAACCCGATGCAGAGCGTAAGATAATCTTTTTTTCATTCGTGTTTCTTTTATTTCGTATTAACGAAGACCTGTATTACGTCGCTCGGTAGTTAATGTTTACAATGAACCAAAAAAAAATCACGGCTGCTCGGTTGATGCATTTAATTATATAAAACGTATATAGGCTTCGAAGAGTCGTCCTCTCACTTAAACGCTCAACGCATGCGCTTAGAAATCATCAAACTCTCTAAAAGTAACTTATCAAATAATCGTACACAATTCAGTTGTAATTAAGGCTGGATGACTTCGTTGAGTGCTAAATGCCATTCCAGAAGTTCCGTGAATTAAAAAACATGTTCCTTATCGTTTTACATTTTTTACAGGCGTTCTCCCTTTTTTTTCTTTTGTTTCTTTTTTTCACTTTTTTAATGAACATGAATAAAATAATTCTGATATATTTAATATATATAGACTGAAAACGCGTTAGACGAGAATTCGATCGAACATGCGTTACAATTTTTCCGCTCGTTTGCTTGTTACAACGAATGCGCGGCCGCATTCAAAGGTGTTTGCAGTGTATTCTTTTTTTATTTTTATTGTTGAAACCATCGCGCAATTTCATCCCTCTGATTCATATTCGACGGAGAAAATTTTTCGTGTTTCAGTTATTGCATGTAAATAAAATTACAATTTGTTTTTGCGTGAATTGCACATTGACAGGATTGAATTGCAATTCCAAACTAGGCAAGCGACTGATAATAGTTTTATTCTCTTTGGTAACGTGCTTTTTTTATAAATGGAACTCGACTGGTTGTAAACAAAAATAAAATAGTATTTAAAACGAACGTAAAAAGTATTTGCCAGCAGGATGCAAAAATAGGAAGCAGGTTAAAATCAGGTAGGATGAGAAACTAAAATGTGGACCACTGTAATTACTATTTACTCGCATTTTATTCAAATTCAATTATCATTAGTAAATTAACGGATAAATAATAAATTAATTGATAAATTCATAATTATTACCATAATCATATGTATAAACATTATTGTCATTATCGTAACTTTTATTGTAAAATTACAATTATTGCTCATCGCAAACTGCAAATGAAGAAATAAAAGAGGTTGCAGACGCTAAACCAGTAGTAATAATAATGATCATAATAATAATAACTAATAATAATAACTTAACTTAAGATCGTTCTCATGAATAATGGAAAAAATAGAGACGATAACAAACAGGAAACAAATGTGTATAAGCCCAGACCACGCGAGGTTGCAAAAAAGTACCTTTTTTTCTCTACTACTTATATTCAAATCAAAAACATTCATTAAAATTATGCATAGGAGTCTTCGTTATGTTAAGGCTTCGATAATCGAGTTTTATCTTTCTTTAACAGCGAAGCTCAACAAACATACATAGGATAATTTCAAATTGACTTATATTCTTATAGAAAAAAGGAAATGAGTTATCTAAGAAAAAAATACAAATGTGAAAAAATAAAAGAGTAGGAAAGTGAAAAAGAGAGTATAAGGTAATAAGAAGTAGTAAGGAATATCAATAAATAAAGACGTCTTGTAATCAAATCGAAATCATTTCCTTGATTGTTATATATTTTTTTATAACGCGAGGTGATGCTTTCAAAAAATAAACTATCGAAAACAATCGAAATTTCTCCGTCGAATTTTCATACATGTCTTTACAAACAGCTCCGAAGTCTTCGCGTGAAGGGACGAAATTACGCAAGTTGCAAAAAAGAAAAACATAGGTGGAAAAACAACAACCAATGGCTCAAGCGATTTTCTCGTAGCCGACTTTATCCCGCTTCGTCGCAGCTATAAATTGATTATTTTTTTTTATTTTTTTTTTTGTGTATTATGCGTTGCATCGAAAATACATATAATCGACGCTTAAAATTCTCCCCCTTTGTCTTTGTGCGATTTATAACCACTTGTATGTACAAATCGAGAGCGCTCCTTTGACTTTGTGTATTTATGTAAGGTTTCTTTTTGTTACAATATCGTAGAAAATTGTCTCCCATGAACCATTGGACCGCGCTTGTATTTCACTTTTTTACTTTTAATTTACATCTCGTCGGCGTATGTGTACGAAGGAAAACGTTTGATAGTCGAATTTCTGCGAACGGAGAGGGTAAATGCTAAGTATTCGCATGCTGCTCGAACCGAGGAAAAAGTAGAAGAAGAGATAATTAAAAGATCGAGAAGAGAAAACAATTGACTAATAGAAAAAACGATAAAATTAAGCACCTTTGCTTACTGATTTAACGAAAAAAGAAACAAAGAGGATAACATCGTCCTAATTTGTCTCGCTCCTCTTTTTTTTTCGTTTCTTTCGTACTCGGATTTCTTATTTCATTAAAACGTACTTGTAGCGAAATTCTTCAAAGGCTGCGATCGCAAAATACATGTTACCCTATTTACAAAAATATACATAGTGAGCAAACTTACAACGGTACGGACCTTTACAACTCTTCACTATTAATTCGTCTAATAATCCCTTGCACATTGATTTAAAAAGAGTTGATACGAAACGCATGTTCGTAATAATTAAAACTCGCATTCTCGTCTGCGTTTTTCTCTCTCTTTCTCTGTATTTTTATATCGCCCTTTCTTCCGAGGCCCCACGCAACAATTCCAAAGCTCGGCATCACGCACAAAAGACTTTTCTTTTTATTACCGGCTTTAGTCTGTTTTATTACACCATTTCGATTGTAAAAATACACGTTATGACAGTCGAGTTTTGGGGGTGAAGGTGGTGTTAAGGCCTCGAGAAAGGTTTTTTATCTACTTGCGCTTCAAATTCTTACATGAGAAGATCCTTACAAAAAGTCGCGCTCGCACTCATTCCTCTGTATTGTGTTTTTTCTCTTTCTCGCACTAATAAACCACTACTTTCCCCATATATTTCTAGGTTATGCAAATAATATGTTTATCTTCCACTTGTTTCTCATTTCTCTTCGCTATACATATACGAAGACCGGAGACGACCATCTCTTTCCTCTCTTTTCTTAAATCTTTGTTTCGATTTTTTATTATAGTCTACGTACAATGTCTCTCGCACCTATTTACACATGTCCCGTGACATCGCCGCGCGTCCGATGGCATAGAAGGGAACAGTTTTTTCTTTAATTCATTATTTTGCACAGTGAAAATGTTTACCCTTCCAGCGACTGTCCGACAATACATGGCGACGACGCCCGAACTATGGAGAATTACAGACGTAATTTCATCTTTTCAGTTTTTTCTTTCTCTGTTTTCTGTTTTCCTTCAAATATATATATAATAATAATTTGTGTGTGTATATATATATTTATTTATATATTTATATGTATATGTATATAGATTCATTTGTATACGTAATAAACTATATCATCGTTTGTGATTTTTCTTACATTTGGATCACTTAATTTTATATAACGTACATGCTTTTTTTATTCAGGTAACCTCCACGATTCTTCCTGTGGCACTTTCTTAGACGATCTCGCTCGCGTTCTCTAATTTTTTATTTAATTTTTTTTAATTTCTTTTCGCCTTTTATCTCCCAAGTTCACTTTATTAATCAACTCTAACCATTTCATTTTTGCTAATATCAATTCTGCACGATTTTGACACGCAAGCGCAACACGCCTCGAAAAGAATAATTGAACTACGACGTTTGCTTGCTTCTTTTCATTATTGCGTAAAAAAATAAGAACAATTCGTATACAATTCATTTAAAAATTTTTTTATATGCTAACTAATTGAGGTCTGATCAAGATAAAAAAGCAAAGAAAAAACAAATTTGTGACACTCAATTTTTTTCTCTCATCAAGTACACAACCTATTTACGAAAAATAGAAAAGAGGTCGGTGTAATCTTAGTATTTAAAAAATCAACATTCTAGTCTGTTTCTTAGGACCGCAAAACACAATCGTTCGACGTAAAATTATAAGTACTTCTCAAAAGCAAATACACAATCGTGTTAGCGTTACAAAATTTGCAGTCTTTTTTAAAAAATGTAAAAAATGTTTTTCAATTTGCTATACGGAAGACTTGGCGTTTTACCTTCGAAAAATACATAATGCATACCATAAAAATAAAGAAAGCTAATACCTGCGATGTATATATTAATAATAGCAAACAAACAACCGGATGATAAATTCCTTGTTTATTCAATCACGAGTTCGTCTCTAACAGTCTCGAAAGAT
>UELX01001553.1:0-41965 GCA_900480035.1 Eupelmus urozonus | reverse complement strand
CTGGGTTATGGTTACTGCTCGAAGACGTGTGAGCGACTGTGGTTTTGAGAGATGGATTCTGGGTGGGTTTGATGCTTCTTTTTTCTTTTTGCTTGGGTGGAGGCTGAGTTGGTGACAATTAGATGCCATTGATTAAACGTTATACGGAAAATAAGAGTTTTCATCTTGCTTGAGACATTTTGAATTTTAAAAAAAAGTGCATTTCTTCATTTACCTGTATACCTATACGTTTTGCTTAAGACCTCGATTTTCGTGCATGTGCAAATTGATCGGTAAAGAATTAAAACATTGTAACAAAATACTTTCTTTATTACGAATTATAATGGAAAAAATTTAGGAAGATCAATAATAAAATAGATAACAACGAACGATTCGATATTAACAAAAAGTTCATTAACCTTCTATTATTATAAATATTACAATCAAGCGAACAAAAAGCCAGCCTATACATATTTCTACTTCATTTCCAACACTAGCGGCCCAATCGTTTAATCGACTAAATACTTTTCCTATTTCAAATAAAGAACGGCTAGAAAAGATGTAGGTCGAGGGAGCAGTGCCGCACTAGCGCGGTAGATGCACCAGGAAGTCATTGGCCGTTGTGCAACAGTTACAGTGGTTGGATCAAGGGAGGAGGGGGGAGACTCGTTAAGTAGGTATATATCTATTGGATGGGAACGCCTGGTCGATCGGACAGTTTTCTTGGTACTGCTCTAAAAGAGGGCTTATCGTCCCTTGAATTCAATAACAGTACACATTAAATTAAATATAAATAATCGATGTGTACTTTTTTCTAACGACAATTCGATGTGTACTGTTATTGAATTCAAGCGACATTATATTAAGTGGCTTTAATAATTTATCGACGATAAGTAGACTCTCATTAGATAGTGAATTGTTAGTTTACTATAGCGCCTTTCCAGCTCTAACCTCGACTTTATATGATTATGAAAATGAGCTAGAATTTCGGAAACTCGTTATTGCGAGCCTTACGTAAAAGGCAGCGATTTGAATTTCGCGAAACTGCATAAGCAAGCTAATTAATTTAGCTTTCGCTAAGTAAATAATACGGGCCGATAAGGCTCGAGTTACTCTTCCTCGCTGTCAATCATCTCGGAAACAGAAAATCGCAGCGCGCTGCGAAAAAAATCTGGATTTGTTTTGAAAGCCGCGCGCGCTGGGGGCTTATCGTAAAACGATACTCCCGCGGCTTATCTCTTCCGCTCGCTAAAAATTAGCTTTCGCATGCTGCCTGCCCGTCTAGCTATAATATCCGAGCGAAGCGCGTATTATATTAATAGAAAGGTTGCGCTCGATCAGCCGGCTATTATCGCGCGCCTCGAAAAGTCGCAAATAACATTGTCGAATGCAGTTAGCACGGGATTTTTCTTCACCTCCACTGATAACCTTATCTCTCGCTTCTCAGAGACAACGACGCAGCTGCCGTTTAACGCCTCGAACTGTGTATACACGTATGCTTTGTATACACGACGTATACGCTTTTATCCGTTATGCGTTAATTGTGTTTCGCGCACGTCCAGTCGCTGATTTATCGATTTCGTGAGAGAGGATGCTTTTTGAGGAATTAATTCACGAGCGAGGCGGCAGCAGCGAGTTGGCTCTTTTATGGGAGCTCTGGTGGAGATGAGCGAAGTTACGCGGACGAAACTTGAGCGAGTGAATAAATGATGCGTTTTAACGGGGCGTGTCTGGATAAAGTTTGGACGAGCGCAATAGCGGCTTGTCAGCGCTTGTCTAGAGTCTAGTGAACATTTTCGTAGGTGCGCTCATTGTCGTAGAATGTACTTCCTGGGCTGTTGAGGTGGTTCTTTGTTGTTTCTATAAAAACAACGAAATAGTAGTTGAATGGAAATATTTTTTTTATTGATTTCTAACGCGTGCTTATTTTGATTGTATTTTATTTATTAAGTTTTGATCAATTTTTAATTATGATTTATATAAGTCACATATGTGATTTTTTTTTAAAATGTTTTTGTTTTCTTATATTTATTTTTAATGTTGTAATGATTTTTTGACAATCAAACGTTTTTATGTCGCTGAATTCGATAATAAATTTATTCTATTTTCATCGGCCTTGCGTATCAGTCACTGCACCATTTGATTATTCTCTCTATACTATCGGTTAATTATAATCTATTTTATAAATAAACTATCTTCAGACATGCTTTGTAATAGATCTCTTGCCTCCATTTATTAATTTAAAGTAAATTTAATTATACTTCCAGTATCTATAAAATATGGCTTCATATTATGTTTTACTCATTATTATGCAAACTATCCTCAGATATTTGCTTGTAAAATTTTTATTTTCGTTTATTAATTTAAAATTAATTAAATTATACTTCAAACAGCCTTTCCACTAAATATTATTACACATATGAACTTACCTCATACAGGATTTAAATAAATAAACAAATAAATAAACTAATATAAGAGAGTAATTATGTGAGCACGCTTGTTCCTAATATCGCGTCGCAATTATTAAAATTTCTGCGTAAGAAAGTGCGAACGTACGCTTGAAAGAGATAAGCCGCAAGTTTAAATGCAATATTGCATGTAAAACGATAGCACTTATCATTATTGCCTCGATTGTGTGAAGTTTGACCCTCGAGTTTCGAACGGCTGTATTCGGTCACTGTGGCCTTGAGAATGGCGCATCCTTATATCTATGCGCCCTCTGTTTTGTTTTTCATTTTTGCGCTGTCGGAGCTCGATTTTCAAAGTTGCCTGCCGACTCGTCCTTCAGTTCGTCTTATGACGTACGCAAGGAACGAATGCAGTGATAAGAGACATTAATTGGTTAGTCTCAAAAAATGAGAAGCGCGATTATGACGTTCAAAGTATTAAAAGCAATAGCATGTATCTAAAATTAATGACATTTTATTAACATTAAATTATTTGATTATTATGAGTACTTGCTGGTTAATGAAACAATTTTAATCTTGTGTAGTTTTTTGCTGCTGATATATAAAGTGTACAAAATCATCAAAAAATGTTTTACTAATTCAAACTAATTTATTTTAGGTAATATTTTTATTTACAGATGTAAAGTGAAAAGAGTTGAAATACTGTTTTATTTTATCTTTTCATTCGTTCCCTCAACGATATTCAATCGTGCAAATTTTAGGAAAAATACTATTAATTGAACAGATTGAAAAGAACTCGAGCAAAGCCCCACATCCACAATATGAAGCACGTAAAAAATCCAGCCAACAATTGAAACTTAATATTCCTCGAAGCGTCCAATTAACCGAAACGAAGAACCCCCGCAATTTGCAGTCAAAACAAAAAGAAAAGGGAGAGAGAGGGAGAAGAAGAAAAAGTGGCGGCAAGGCAAATTCGCGACTCGGCAGTGCATTAGCAAAGGGGCGAAATGAGAGGCCGCGGCTCTCCTTTTTTTCCGCGGGCCGCTCTCTCGGAAAGCTCAATTAGCGTCGTAATTAAAACGATCCCGTGTAATCATACGGCCGCGCCGCTTGCTGCAGCACGGTTATAGGATAGCCCCGCGCTAATTATAATGTCTCCTCTTCCCTCCCATTAGACGCGTATTTTGATCTCCGCGGCGGCGGCGGCGGCGGCGGCTGCTATCAGGCTCGTAAAGGCGCGCATCTGCGCCAGCGCGCGGAGAGATAATCGGCCACGGAGAGTGTGTGTATATATATGCGCGCACGGTTATGGGACACTCTGGCGCGCGCTTTGATAGCTCTACACGCGCTCTCCCCGGAACTAAGTAGCGCATGGCGTCATCGCCAACGCTGTTGCAGCGAGCTTTTGCACTTGCGTCGCCGACGCTGCGAAACTCTCTGTTATCTCCTTTCAGCCGTGCATATGAGCTTACTTCTATACGTCGCGCGTAGCTTCTTAATCTGGGTATAGGTGAGAGACGAGAGTTTGGTTTGGCTTGCTTATGTTTAGCTGTAGTTTGAGGATTTTGTTTATGGGAATGTTGGGATTCTTTTTTGTTGTTGTAGAGCTGAATTGATTAAAAAAAATCTGCTGCAGTAATAAATATCGCTCAGAGGTGAAATGGTAATTTTATTGTAAGAGGCTGTTTTGTACTATTTTACCCGCGATGAAAAGTAATCTAGATTAGTTAGGTGCCCATTATCCAGCTTATTAGCATGGCTGTTCATTTATAAAGGCAGTAATCTAGATAAAGCGTGATTGCGCTTGTTATACCTCACTCGGATATATTTTACAATAAAGAAATTTAATTATTACGATAATAGTGGATGCATTTTCTGCAAAACAAATTATACACCGGCATAATCTAAAATAACCAAAAAGAGAGAAAAAAAAACATTCTCAATCTAAAGAGCAACATATAAAATTTACAATCCGCATATCCCCCAGAGGCGAAATCGAAAGCTCCCGCGACGTCTATTAACATTATCCATAAATCATGCTCACACACGAGCAATAAAAGAACCTATCGCTAGCCCGTCAAATAGCGGGCTCTCGCGCGTAACGCGCGGCGATAAACGAGGCATAAGCCAGCCTAAAAGCAGCCGCTCCGGCCATATTTCTGGAACAACAAATAGCTCTTGAGATCTCCGCTTTCTTCTCTTACGGCATCTCTCTCTTTCTGACTGGCATAAACTCTTCTCTCGGGCAAACGGCGCAGATAGAACGGGCAAATTCGCATTATTACGCACTTAAAGCCGAGCAGTTCGCGTGGAAAGCGAATGCTATCTACTGTTTAGACAGCGCCTCCTAATCCGTCGCAATAAAAATATCTGCTTTTCGATAAAGAGCGGGGCGGGCGGGCATATCGGGCTATAAATAATTCCCGCTTATCGCGCGCCAATCTCCCGGTGAAATCGCATTATAAATCCGTGACTTTTGTGCGCCATAAAAGAGGGACAAAGCCAGAGCCCAGGCTCAATTGAATTTCGCGCCGGTTTTTCCCGCCGCCGGATTTGCATCCCCGGGACCTGAAATTTTCATTCTCGGGGGCCGTTTGTTTGCCGATGCGCGCGCGCGCGCTCCTCGATTTTTAAACGAGAGCTGCGAGATAGGCGAGATCTGTTCTTTTAGATAATGGATACACTGGCTGTGATTTAGGTGGTGCTTGGGCTGTTACTTCGCTTGGATGGCTGATGCCTTTGGTTAATCAGAGATTTCGAGATTTTATAGATGTGGATGGTCGGGACGTGATTTATGAGATTATTGTTCGTGTTTGAGGCTTTGTTTTTCCCGGAAGCGGATATTTCTGTCATTTAGAATCGCTTTTGAAAGGATTTTTTTATCGAAGCTTTTGGATTTTTCTCTGGAAGTTATTAGCAGGTTGAGTAAGCTGGGTCGTGGGAAAATAGTTTGCGTCACGTATGCTATACAATTAATCATACGTCGTAAATAATAAAACGGCGTATATTTAAAAAAAAAGGCTTTCAGATATAAATATTCATTAAAGTTTGCATTATGCTATACATTGCTAGACCAAGTGAGTAGCGTGCAATTGAAACATGTTAAAGTAACTTTGAAAAATCGCGGTAGTCATGAATATTAATGTGCATAAAATCGATTTTCAACATATTTAATCAGTCAAAATGCATCTACCCATTTTAATAAACTCGATGATAAACGATAAAAGTTTTTAATTAATTTATCCCGAACTTTAATTATTAAATAACTCGATTAAAATAATTAATGGAATTTATTAATTTCCACGTTATTGATCAGTGCCGCTGAAAATTTACCACATTTTTGCAATTTTTATAAAATACGGCTCCGCAGTTTAAATCGAGAGGTTCATAAAACACGAACGATCGGTCCCCTAACGCCCGCCTCGCGTTATAATTACTCAAATTTCGAAACTTTTCTCCTCCGCTGTATGCTTTACTTCCCCCCGTCTCTTTTTTTTTTTCACCGGCTTAACGACTAAACAAAGTTCGCTACTTGACCCGAGCGCGAGTACACTTTTCATTTTGAGAGCGCACGCCACGAGTTATAAAATCCAGATCAAAATCTCGAAAATTATAATGCCGCACGCGAAAGCTCACTTTACCCTCGCTTCACTCGTATCACCGCGACTCTTTTTCAAAGTATAAGGAAAACTTCGTTATACACTTTCCGCCGGCGCAACAATGTTGCGCTCGCGTCAATCTCTTATATACATACACATAACCTGTACTAAAAATGCAAATTCGCGTAATCGCAGCTCTCCTATTTTCGCCAAACTGAAAGTTTGTTTGTCAAAAGTAAACTATCCCCCAAGCAAACGAAACACTCCGATATATTCGAAACGCAGTCCAATATCGCGCTCCTCGGAGGAGAAACTGACAAAAGGGCCGAGCGCACCTAAGTAAACGTCCAACTCCCGGCTGGCTCTCTCGGAAAACAGGGTTTTAAGCGTAATGAGGCGGCCGTCACCCGCAAAAATCGCCGGGGGCTTCGGAATCGGTGTGCGGTCTCGATTTTGCACGCTGGCTAAAGCCAACTTTGGCAGAAACGCCCCCGTGCCCGAGATTTTTTACGCCCCGAAACGTTTTTGAGCGCGCGAAACGGCGCATAAATAACGGGCCCTGCGCCGCGCGGCCGACGGGCTGCTTTTTTTCTTTTCATCGATAGCGCGTGCCTCCTCCCCCTGGCTTTTGAACATTTGCATGCGTAAAAGCGGGAGATAAGGGCGGGTGAAATTGAAATTTTAAAGCGCGTGGGATTGTTGCCGTGGATGGTTTTTTTTGGGTTTTGGCTTTGCGGCGACGGGCGATTTGTTCTTGAGAGATGGAAAATTGATTACGTTTTTTGAATAATATTCTAGGGATTACAAAATTTTTTGACAATATTTTTGGTTGATGTTTGAAGAACCAAGTTGTTAATTTTGTAAGATCAAACTTTAATTTAAATTTAAAAATTAAGGTACCTTTCTAGTAAACCATCTTGTAAATCTTTGGTTAATATCTTTTTGTTCGATTAGTAAACCTTTTGTTTCTTTTAATGGTTGCATTTACGACGCGAAAAAATACGATATTAAAGCATTAGGAAAAGAATACACTAGACGCTAGACCGCGCCAGAACTATTACGTGGAAAGCCTTAGACAGTAATTATTATTATACATAGCGCGGTAAAATTTGCTCATGATTTATTTAAACAGAACGATTCAAGAGACCTACTCTGAAAATACTTTGACCACAACTTCTACATAAGTGTCATTTCAACATCCATCTACCAGAAATTCAGTCCAGAATATGCTCCATCCTCGACAACACCACCGAACTATCCCGCCCAAACAAAAAACCATCAGTACATCCACAACCCCAACCCACTAAAAACCACCAAAAACCCCTCAAAAAAACCCGTTTCCCCATCCCCACCATTCGCCCGCGCTCGAATGACTCGTCAAAAAGCAAAACGACTTCTCGGCCGGTCGGGAATCGAGCTTGTCCTCGTCGACTGGCATTGAATTATAGGCGTGTTCCTTCTCCCGGAGAGCCCCCGAGAATTCTCGAGACTATACGCAGCTGAGAGAAGGAGAAAGAGAGGATCGACGGAATGTATGTAAATTTCGTTTTAGAATATCCCCCGTTTCACTTTCCACGGCGAGTCGCGGGGGCCCCAAAGATGCGCTGATCGATCTGCCGCGCTCGGCTACCGGATGACGCAGCCGGGAGCGACTGAAGGAAAATTAAGAGATGCGGCGAAGGTTGCACAAATATTTTCGTTCTCGCGGGAAAACACGCGCCGAGTGGGCTCGAAAGCTCGTTGAATTTGAATGCGCTTGGCTTTGAGTAGTTTAACGCGCGCGTTAATAGCGGCTGCAGGCAGCTAGACGGGGTATTAGCGCTCCCGCGAAAGGCTAACAAATTTTTAACGACGATCGATTTGTATCGCGCCGCGCTGATTCTGTAGAATTATACTTTTCGGATCTCGGCAGCTGGAAAAATGTTTTATTATACGCTTTGCGTAATGAATACATTCATGCGCTCGCGCTCGCGCGGGTGCGCCGTGCGTAGCTTATACAGCTGAGAGGGGGGCAATGCAGCATGCGCGCACGGACACAGACGGTAGCGATGTAAATTTCGCATTGTTTCATTTCACGCCGTCTTTCACATGTATACAGGCTGCTCTGGGGCTCTCTCTCTCTCGCTCAACAATTGTAAGGTGTTAAAATATTTTTATCTGCGGCTTGTAGTTTTTCGCAACAATCAAGATCTTGTTAGCGCTCGTGTTGTATAAATGAATTTCTGATAATTTCTCTGAAGCGGCTTTTCGAGCTGAGCGTTTTTAGAAAATAATCATTGCGCAAGCCTGGCAATTTATTAAACCGTTCTGACTTTCTCATTTTACATTTCGTACGAGCGAGAGCAGAGAGAGGAAAAAAAAACATTTTAAATCGCGCTGCATTAGCGCTTCAAGCCCTCAATTAGCGCGCTTCAGCGGCAGAACCTTCCAAACAAATCGGAGATAGCCGTTTCATCATTGTCCGTCGTTTCTCGAAAAACAGCCGGCTATTCAGCGCTTACACGACTTTCCGATCGCGCAGTAAAAACAGCCCGCGCGCTTATAAATACCCGGGGATCGGAAAAAAAGGAGTCCCTCTAATGCACGAAGGGAGAGGCGAAAAGAACGAGGCCCTGCCTCGGCAACGTCACAACAATACATCTCTTTAGCGGCGACATAATAAATCAAAATAAACTCGCTAAGAGAGGGCAGGGCGAGGGAAAGGGAGAGAGAGAGAGAAAACAGGTTGCGGACGCTCATGGCTATACCATGCAGGAGCGTGCTCTATACATATATAACAACAGCGAAGCTCGAGATTTCGCGCGAAGGCTCATCCTACTGCGCACGGAGCGATACACTTGTGTATAGTCACCTGGCAGCGATTTCTGCAGCCGAGTGTGGGTGTAAGCGTGTACGAATAGAGGGAGGCAGGTGTATATATACGGTTCTCTCTCTCGAGAGAGAAAGAGCAGGTGATGCGTCTGATTCTTTTTTTTTCTTCCTGTTTTGTTGTTGGCGTTGTTGTTGATGACGATGGCCGCCTTAGGGTATATAGGGAGAGAGTAGATGCGTTTCCTGCGCGCGCCTGCGCTCGAGTGTATATGTGTGTAAGAGGCAGCTTGCCGGCACGGATTTATCTCGAGGAACGAGGCGTCGAAGAGCAATCCTTAGTTGTATAAAATTAACAGGGCGGTGCGAGAGCGGCATTGATATGGCCTGGGACTGAGGAATAAAGCGATCAGAGTGAAGGATTGTGGTGTGTTGGGCTGAAAAATTGAAAGGCGCAGATGTTGAGAGATTGTTAATTTTAAGTGACAGGTAAATAATGCTATATAGTTTATAACGTTGCAGCTTTTCGATTTTTCTCCTTAGGTATATAGGGGAAATAAAAAAATATTATTATTACTGCGTGTCTTGCGTACGTGGAAAGATATCTTTATCTAAGTGAAACTGACAGCATTAAATAGTAAATGAATAATTCATAATTTTGTAAATTCTATCTAATAAACATTATAACAACCAATTCTAGAAAGAGGCGGGAGTAGATTGCATAAATATTGCGCAACTATTGAATAAGATTACAAGTAATACTAAAAGTAAGCTAGCGCCGAAGTTTTTGAAAAAGATAAAATTTGAATGAACGGCGCAGGCCGATATACGTTTTGAATTTTAAATTGGCCGCAGGTTAGTTAGCGCGTGCAATTAAGGAATGCAAAATTACAAGATTGCAGCCGGAAAAGCGCTGGAATAAACATTGGCCTATCTTCTGTAAAAAGATAAAACCGGGAAAATTAAATAAAATTAATACCGCTGAATAGCTGAAAAATTCAATGTTATCAAAAGTTTAATTAAAACTTACAATACGCTTATCCGGCCGGAATTTATTGATGCAACCATAAATATGTTTAACTATCCGCCGCGGCTGAATATAAACTGCGGGCATTATTGAGCCAACCTGTTATTCTAATAAGATTGCACTGTTAATTATTGAATCAAAATCTCTCGCAGCCGCGCGCGGGGGGATACACGTATATACACATACACGGATACGATCTAGCAGCGCGAGCTCTCGCAGCAAGTCCACGCAAGCGAGACTCGCGATTAGCATAAAAATAAAATGGAAGATTAATCATTTCGCATCGAAACTCGCTTTGTAATGCGTAATGAAACAATGCGCCGCGCTGGAGGACGTAAAAACGCTTCTTTTCATTTCCACGAGCAGGCTACTTTATTAATGAGGAAAAAGAATACGAAATCAGCTCATTATTCACGTGTCCGAGAGCAGACTCTACCCCCCTCTTCTTTGTTTCTGAGATCTTATCTGTAGTTCGGTGATAAAGTTCATGAAATCAAATCATCGTTTTTCAAAATAGTACGTTTCGACATCGGTGTGGAAGGTGATTATTTACCTTGGGAAACGTTTTTTACCTGAGCTACGCGAAGGAGAAAAGTCGAACGAAGTAGATAATTAACTCACAAGTATCAAACTAAATTTTATACCACGAGCGCAAAAAAAAATCAAAGTCGTGATTTCGAACCAAGAGAAGCATAAACCTACATTTATTAAAAAACAGTAGCCATACGCAACTCCAGCTTTTCAGAGCTCCCAGAGACACAGCTATCTCGCTTCGTACAGGAACGTGAGCGCAACAAGCCAACGAAAAAACGATTCACACCTTATCCAGCTGCGAACGTGACACTACTCCGCCTCTCGCGCCGTATACACAAACCCTAGGCCCAAAACGCGTTAAGTTATTCGCGGACACATTCGTACAAGTTCGTAAATTTCACCTGAGCCCCGCGGCCCGTATAAAGCAAGCCCCCGAGCTATATAGATGCGCGTGCATGTGTCCCCCCATTAAGTTTTTCCTCGGCGTGCATCCGCGTCCCGTGGCCGGTGTCACGTTTCAACGCTCTCTTTTCTTCTTCCTCACTGCTCGATGCTATAGTCTGACTTTTTTTCCTCGCAGAGCAAGCCTAATCCTATAGCGGAGAGTCGGTTACGTTCCTTTTATTTTGTTTTTTACCGATGTAAGCAGGTCGAAGCGCTGACCTTCGCCGGACAATACACACACACACGCGGCCCATATTACACGCCTCTATATCAAAAGGATTCGCCGTGCTCTCGAAGGGCTCGAGAGAGCAGCACGGGTTTATAATCCGCGGGCGGAACGCAAGTGCGTCTCTGGAATAGGTAATACCTGCGTATACCACGCGCACACAGCGTAGATGGATAAACGCTGCTCGCGTGAATTATTACACGCGTCGTCTGGATTAGACAGGGCCGGGCGCCACTCGTCCGCGCGTGTATATACGTATCTGCGCAATAGTTTACGTAATTTTCGTGGAATATACAGGGGAAAGGGATCCGATGGCCCCTCGCGCGCGCACGACTGACGTCAGAGACCGGCTTCCCGGCTTACGCCTACGCAGCTCTCGAGTCCGAGCTACCGCCGCTGCAGCGATGCTAGCCACTCCATGCCGAGATCCTCCGAGATTTGCTTAGCTAGAAGTGTGTGTATACCTATATAGGTGTGTAGACGGTGTCGGGTGTTTGGCTCCTAAACTCGTTTTAAACGTGCGCCCTTTCTCTCTCTCTCCCTGTATTCGGACAGCAGCTGCTCGCAGAGTGCGTGTGTGTTGGCGCTCTCAGGGTGAGCTTACAATGTGGAGGTGAAGTGTGCGGAGGAATTTAGGTATCGAGTGTGTGCGCTTGAAAAATGCTGGTTGGTTTTGTCTTTACGGATTCTTGTATACGCACTGGAACGGCCAATATTATTGAAGTTCAAAAGAGTCGGACTGTAAAGACGTGTAATTAAGCGGAACCCTACACTTCGGGCCCGTAATTACCGACGTGCCTGGCGAGTTTGATGAAGAGAAAAAAAGCAGCGAACCTGCTGTTTACGAACGTGTTTATATTTTTCGATTTTTCCGCCGTTAAGACAAAAATCCGAGGAGAACGCGCGCGCTCGCGAGGCAAACACACTGAGGCTAAGTGCTTTCTAAAAAAACAGAAAGAGAGAGAAAAAGACGCTGTGGTGTATGTAGTATGCAACACAGACGGGAGCTTCCTGGAATACTGAGGACTTTTTTTCGCGCAGCCGCAGCGCGAGCCTAGCGAAATTTCGTACATAACGCTCAAGATAAACATCGGAGCTGTAAAGTTTATATGATGTTTGGAAACGTTTAACGACTCGGACTGTGCGCCACGTTACTCCTACCTATATATACGTGTTCTGCAATCCTTAATTTTCTCTCGAGCTTATCTCCGCCTACAAAACAAAAAGTAGGAAAGATTAACAAGCCTGAGTTATGGATTGAATTAAATATGTCACGCACAGCAGCCGAGCGCTGAATTTATCCTCTTGTAATGCCCACATTACACACCTATTCGCTCGCTCATTTACCACTAGACGCGCGGACGGCTTTGACAGTGCGTAAATAAAGCGCCAGAGAATCTCACCTCAAAAAGCAAAAAATAAAAATAATTAATAGCAACTTGCGCGCGGTGCCAGTCGCCACGGGGGGAGCTCCTCTCTCCTATAAGACAGCGGCCGCGTGTGTACACAGATCGCGTATTTAAAGAGACGCTATCGCCGAGCGCGCCTCGGGAAGGATTACATTAAGCGATTACGATCAAAGCTGGCCGATCGAATCAAGATCAAGCTCCCGAGCTTGCGCGCAGGCGCGAGATGTAACGGTACAGCGTTAGCGACTTTTTTTTTTTATTAACGCGGCAGAAGGAATATTACGCGCTGCCGGGAGGCATCTAATTTCACGCCGTTACTATTCCGCGACTATTCGCGATATTTTTCCTGTTATTATACGCTACTCCCGCGGTGAGGTAGCGGAGACTGGCCTGATGCAGAGGTGAGGCTAAACAGCTGCGCGGTTTAACGGTAGTCTCATGGGGAGTGTGTTTTGATGCTTCGGATGAGATTCGGTGATGATAAAGTCACGGAGCGGAGATCGCAGCGCTAACGACGCCGAGTTTTAGCTGTGCGTTAGGAGTGGAAGAGTCTTTGAGATTTAGATTTTGTTTTTAGTATATTGTAATTATAGTTCTGCTTAAATGGATATTATATTAAACAAATTTAATTATTACAGCGTGGTAAAAAAAAATTGTGATCCGAATATCCAACGATAATGTAATATTATTAATTAAGTAACGATCCGTTATTATCTACCGCAAACGAGACTCTAATTAAACTTCAATTACCAGGGCTCACTATCGACGGATAAGATACGGCCCTCCTCTTGTGAGCTAAAATTGTCGATGGCTATACTCAACAAAACTACACCGCAATACGATAACCGTCAATTAATATCTTATACCATCCACTAAACCATAAAAAAAAAATCAATAACATCTATAGAAATGCAGATTAATTAGATCCGCGCAGAAGTAAAAAAAAACCGGCATAAATAACAGCCCTACACGTATAATTCAGCAATCGAATATGCACGCTAAGCGTAATTTATTTCCGAACGAGCTGTCTGAGAGGAGACTTTACGTTCGGAACGTGATGCCCCTTTGTAAGTCGGCGGGCCGTTTACGAGCCGGGCCGAATAAATGTGCGAATGGATGCATTTCCACGTTGTGAAAATACGTTTTACGATCGGGAAATGATACTTTTTTTTTATCTTCCGCACGGCAGTAGTCCGCGCGTTTGTTCCGACGCTTTTTCCCACAGGCGGCGAGCGTGAAAGACGGGCCGGCAGTAAAGTCGAGCGCGCGGGGATTATAAGAGTCGTGAAAAATTAAATACTAATCTGATGCGGGCCTTTTTTTACGAGCGATATGGATATTAGGCCTTTCCTGTTTATGAAACTGCCACTGACACTTTCTGTTGGCGCGGCTTTATATCGAGGTCGAGCTCTGTGAGTTGGATTCTTTGCGCGCGAGGTTAACTATTCGGCTTGTATTACGTATGAATCACTCGAGTAGTAATCTATTGAATCTAATTGTTAAAATCGTAGTCATGATTTCTCAGGTTAGTACAAAACCGTCAACCACATCGTATAGATTTCCCGTCCTCCCACATCCCACCGAAAAATCCACTCACCGCACTTTACCACAGCCACAATTAAATTCGTCCAGCTCTAAAAAAAAAAATTCCGGTCCACCCCCGCAGCTCAGCTGCGTCTACGCCGGGCGCGCACGTGCAGCCCTCGCGTCCGCGTACATATAGACAGGCCATTGCGTCTACACGGTCTTAATTAGATCGTGCGCGACGTAAGAGCGAGCCCAGAGCAGCGAGCGAGTAGCTAAGAGTGTGCAGTTGTACGCTGCAGTTCGATCTGCTGTATAGAGAGAGGAGAGAGAAAGAGGGAGATCCGCTTCTCTCTCTCTCTCTTTCTCTGGGATCGCCTGGAGCTGACGCGCTGCGGCGCAGTCGGGTTCGCCGCTCGACGAGTGAACTCGAGTGAACCGCGCTTGCACGGAGAGTGTACCTATATATGCAGCTCTCTCTCTCTCTCTCTCTCTCTCTCTCGGCAGCTGGAGTCCGCGTCGCGAAAGCCCGGAGATAGAGACGCGCGCGCGGGCGAATCGAAGATTAACGGGGAGATAGGTTCGAATCGATGGAAAACGAGGAGAGGCCCGAGGAGAGCAGAAGGTAAAAGAGACGAGGGAATAGCCGAGCGACGTTCGAAAGTTGATGGTAATAAGAAAAGTTTAGGCTATATGGGACCCGACGATGCTTCAGTTAAATAATGCCTGTATTTGTGAATTTAAAAAAAAATATAAAAGTCGAAAAGGATCTACTTATTATGCATACGAAGGCAGCTATAGATGCAGGGACTGACAATATAGATAAACAGCCTCGGACAGAATAAGAGGAGCAGGAGAAAAGCAGCAGGGACAGCGAATCCGTCAGTGGGTGTACGTGGGTGAATCGGGAGTGAGAGCGAAAGAGTGCAAGAGAGGGAGAGAGAGAGAGAGAGAGAGAAAAGTGCGCAGGAGACGAGAGTCGTGCCGTTGCGAGACGCTGCTGCTGCCGCTACGCGGAGCCGGGTCGCCGACGGGTCAATGTCGCCGGAGTAATTACCTCTCCTTCCCCACTCTCCTACCGTTTTCCTCTCCGCTCGTTTACCTTTTTTTCCTTTTGCCGTGTTTCTCTCTCTCTCTCTCTCTCTCTTTCTCTTGGCTGCTCGTTTTCTCTCTGGTTGCCGCGCGCGAGCGGGCTTCTTCGTCTCGCGATTCCTTTAATCGTGTCCTCTATTCCCCCAAGCTCGTCGCTTTTGCTTCGCTGCGCCGTGAAACGGACGTCGAAGGTTGCGGAAGCGACAGCGCGAGGGAATTATTTTTATCGAATCGGCATATATGCCGGAGAGCCGATACGTGAAAATTGATACTTTCCGAATTACTTTCAAGTAATTGACTGCTGGAGGAAAATTTTACCAATATTACATTATTTTTTATCAGTCTCGTATCCGAGTAGAAATTTCATTATTCAAGCCTAATAAGTAATATTTAATTTATACTATACTTGGCCTTAACTAACTGTTACAATTGTTATAATAATATAACTACTCAGATAAATCCTTAATACAGTATCCTTACTTTTCTATCCGGACACTGCTTATATCAATTTATGAAAACTTTTCAAAAACTTTCCTACATAGCCGCTGCAACTTCCGATACGGCAAACCATGCATCCACTCCGCCTAAAGCTTTTTATATTTCGCGCCTCATTAAGCTCGGCCGCGCTTGCGGCCCCTAATTTTGTTCTTGAACAAAGTTTTCTGCAAGCTGGCCCAGCCGCTGCAACAACGTCTCTCCACTTAAGCTGCACACCATAATGTATGCATACACGCTTAGGGTGGCTCGCTCCTGAGCGTCTATATTCGGCGCCTACTTATGCGCACGTGCGCGCATCGACGGTTAAATATACAGAATTTTTATTTCGCCTCTCGATGAGTATAAGCCGCGAGTAACCGAAAATAGGACAAGCACGGGGCGTTCCGCTATCGCGCGCTTTCGAAAGTGCGCCGAGATGGAGTGTTAGGTGATAGCCGGGGTTATAATTAATGCGGGCCTCGAGTGCTGATTATGTACCTATTGGGAGCTTCGTTACGTTTGGTTAAAATTAGGCGGTCTTGATTTTTCTTAATGAGGAGTGCGCGGAGCTTTGGAAATGGGTTTTTTTTTTATACTTAAGTGTAATTTTTGACGGGATGGATTTTTTAATAAATGATGATGGATTGTTTATAGAATATAAGGGCGTGATAGAGAAGAGAAAGTTATTATTTTAGGCAAAATCATTTGATAATTAAAAGGTTATTTACTAAATTATTATTGTAGATTAATGTAAAGTTTGAAACTATAGTAAATAAACTTTATTTAGTAGCAGATCTGAGTACACATTTAATTAGGTAGGCCCAATCACTAAAATTTCATTTATCCCTAACTGTAGGTGCCTAACTTGCACAATTATATTAACAATAAGGTAGTCTAGTCGGACCCCAATTCGTTTCTATTTATTTTTCTATCCAAGATATATTCAAAATTAGACATTTATAAATTTATTACAGAAAACAGAAGCAAAATAACGAAATTTAAATTACAAAAGACATTCGCATTCATCCCGCGTCGAATAATTAAAGCAAACAAAGCGCTTTCAGCGCAAAAACCACGGATTTTAATAATACTCGACTTCACCCGGAAAATAACGAAAATTCGCATAAAACAACAAACCTTGGGCGCTCGGCGATCGCGCCGCAATCATTTCAATCACTTTGACCATTAATATTCCCGATTTATTCAATTTTGTCAATCCGAAAGACAATCTCATAATTACTGCTTTATTATCGAGTGCTTTATATTTTCGCGTTATTTTACGAGTTTTCCGGCGCGCCGCGCACACCTGGCCGCGCATTCAAAATTCAGACGCGCGCGCTCACTCATCGGCACCAAATACCATCGGCTGTTTTAACGAGCCGTCATTTTCGAAAATTATTTTCCCCGGCTTCGTGAGTGTATTATCGCCGAAAGCCCATTTCGACGATTAAACGTGCGCGCGCGCCGTTTTAAGCGAAAGAGAGAGAGAGAAAGAAAAAGGGATAAAAAGAGCTCGATATACACACGCATTACGCACGCGCGGCTGAATTTAGTTTTCCGCGCGGGGCGAGGGATCGATGCACTTGCCGGTATTAAATTTGTAATTGCGCGCATAAGAGCCGGAGCATAAACAGATACGGTAATTGTGCGCTTCTTCTTCTCCTTCTTCTTATCCGCGTCTCCATTATTCGCGACTAAAAGCACTCGCTGTGCGCGAGTATATAGCTCTGACGCGTAGATACTCGAGCCGGTTATGGTCGAGACGTTGGCTCTTGCGCTTTTCAGTTGCTCGCACGCACTTGGAGATCAAAAACGGCCAATTACTTATCGTCTTAATGCCTTTTCGAGCGAATTTCAGAAAACTTAATACCTTCCGAGCAATTACTTTTATGCGACCGTTAAATTTGTTTGAACCATATTCTTGCAATCAATAATTAATAAAAATCATTTTACGAACGATTTCCGAAGCACTAAAACCTATATATATATATAGGATTAACCGTTCACCAAGCCGCAGAGCCACTACTTCCCTCGCGCCGCAATAAACGAAAAAAACTTGCGAAAGCACAAAAAAAAGCTCGCGCACTTTTCTCACACTCCGAGCGATCAGCCTCAATTAATCAGGCAGAGCCCATCGATAAATTGAATAAAGCAAAGGACGCCGAGCGAATTAGCGCTCGGCGAAGCTTGACAGCTGTTTGACTTTGAAGCTCCCGAAGACCTATACTCGAATGAAACGATCCGAGAAACCCCACGACTTTTTACATCGAAACGCAACTTCAGGCCTCGACTTCAACCAGTCCGCAGCTGGTTGCATTCGCGCGCGCGAAGCCGCAGCAGCGCCCCGCGAGTCATTTAAATTCTTTCCGCGGCCGCGCGATTTTCCAATGGCTAAGCGCACGAGGGTGTAAAAAGGCTAAAAACGAAGTCATCGCCGTGCGGCTCTATAACTGTCGCTCGTCATTATCGTCGGATGTTCCGCGGCGCGGCTAAATTACACGAGCGCTGCTTTTTCGCAGCACGATGATTACTACGCCGAGAGTCGACGCTTAGCCGTTGGAGGTTTTTTTTTTCTTCTTCATTGGCCGGGCTCGATCGCCGTTTGCATAATTGAATTTACGAGTTTCAGAGGCTGCAGCGCGCGCTGCGCGGGTATTTATTTGCACTTTGAGCAACTTGGTTGCAATCGGCTCTTTCGGCTGCGGGGAAGCTATAGTAAAATTGTTGATTTAGTGGGATGGCTGGGGAATGTGGACGGTTTGGGCGGTTTTGGAATGTTGGTAAGGCTCTCGTTGGATGTTTATCGAGCGAGTTTATGTTTAATTAAATTAACGCTTTGCTAATGCGAGCAAATTTATTCATGCGCTGATTGTAAGTATTAGTGCAAATTGTATGAAGCAATTCGAGTTATTAAATAATTTGTTCCCTTTGATTACCGAAGTCAGAAATAAAAAGGATTAAATTGAACAACTTAGAAATTTAAATTATCTAATAAGTTGTAAAACATTGAAAGTGATATAACTGCTAGATATATACACAGACATGTAGAATCGCGCGTATACTACAAGCCAGTCCCAGTGCGCTCGATGCACATGCCAAACTTTTTCGAGCGGTTCAAATTTTTGGCACGCGCGCTGCATACGCATGTACGTAGGTAATGAAATGTTGCTCTGATGTGTACACTTGGAGATTTACTATGTGTTTTTTGGTGCGAGCGGAATGCAATTCTCGTCGGGCAATTTTAATTACACTGGGAGGCTGACGTAGCAACGTTGCTCTATTTTTATTGACACTATCATTGTTGCAAATGTACTGTTATATAGAGCATTTGATGTTAGAGTGCTGTAATTTTGTTTATTGGTTTGTAAATGTATCGTTAAGAAAATAGTTGTGAAACATTTATATTTTTATATTACATTTTGTCTGTGGTTATAACAAATTGTAAAAGCTATAATAAACTAGATCTGTGATAAAAAAAATGAAAGTTGCGAAATTGAGTGAAATTATTTCTTTGGCTAACCTCTTGCAAGTTTTCAATCAATTTAGTATTTTAAATAAAAATTCTTCTACATAATACCGATGAATAAAATGTACTAACCGGTTTTTCAGAGTCACTAAATCCATTAATTTTGATACAATATTGAATAAGAAAAATGTTCTTTTACCCAGTTTAAAATTTATTAATAAATAGACTAAAAAATCATGTTAAAAGAATGGGTGCACACTTAACATAAAATATTTCGAACTTTCTCGTTCTTTGCGATTGTCTTTTATATTTACGAGCATCGCCAAAAACAAGAGAAAGTCATCAGCCCCAGGGGTAGTCTCACATACACGCTGATATATATACATGACGTTGGAATGCAAAAGTTTTGAACATTTTTACAGAGTAAAAAAATGTATAACGAGTATGAGCACGACACCTCAACACTAGAGACAGATTTAGAAATTCATATTATATCTAAATTGCCATTATCTTTACTTTGAAGCATTCGCCACGTGAAGCCATTTATACATTTTTCTTGTGACAATTATAAACGAGATGGTGCAGAGCATTTATAAGGTTACGTGCTAAAAGGAATTTATTAATCACCTACGCAAGCACAGGCCTAAAGTTTTCGGAAATAATTTATCTTGCGAGGATGATAGCCTACGCGATGTTTTAATTCATTCTACAAGAGATAGAAAAAAGAAAGGTGGACGCTGTTGGTGTACTTTATAGAGATGTTTGATTTATTTAAGTTTATATTTATCGTTTCGAATTAATAATTCTTGTCTCCTATTTCATTTTGAATACTAATCATAAAGTTGGCGAATATAGTTTTACGATGCTGAACATGACTTCAAAATGGCTTGATTATAAATTGTTTTTCAAAATGAAATTACCTTGTTTTATGTTTATACATCTTGTAACGTCAATAACCTTGAAGACAATATTCATTTTTTAGACCAAAAAGTGTTTTAATAAAAAAAGAATTTATCGATTGCCACGGACAAGATTGGTTTTATCGAAAATGTCAGCCTACATTTAATAAAACCAATCTTGTTCCTGGCAACCAATAAATTCTTTTTTTGATCCTCACATCCTCACATCCTGGCAAACGATCAAGTAATTTTAATGACTTTAAAAAGTTAAAATGCATTTTATTTAATCTAGAGTTGCGCAGTTTATCAAACGTCCAGCTATAAAATCTAGTTTTTTGTTGTTTATTTTTAAAATAAATTTGAAATACATTTGCAAAACTTAAGCTTAATTTTACTAAGGTTTTTTTAGATAATAATGATTTAGCTCGTTTTTAAATATGTATAATGAAGTAATAAAAACAATTTGTAACTTTTTTTCTTAATGCGCTTACTCCTATAACTTTATAAACCTCCAAAATATAACATTTACAAGATTAATCGATCGAATTAAAATTCATAACCACATCAACACGAGACACTCCAATCCCGTCCACCTCATGACCAACCGCATAAATCGATCCCGACACCCTCAGCAACGACAGCTCGCCAAAAAGCCCGAAATACAACCTCCAAGCAAAAAGCTCGATCCCTCATACGCCAGCCGAGCGCACGCGCCCGCGCGCCTGGACCTCGTTCGTTAAGTCGAAAAAAAGAGCCAGGGTCCCCGCGGTCCCGATCTTTTTATATCCTAATTTAAAATTATGTCCACGAGCCGTTTATTTATAAATTACGCTGCACGAGGGCCCTCCGGGGCACATGCGCGCCGGAGAACGCATAATCACGATCCTTCACGGCTTGCGAGCGAGCTAGAGGAGAAGAGAAAGAGAGAGAGAGGGAGTAAGCTTGGACAGAGTTGCAGAAGAGAGAAAGAGAGAGAGCGTTTACGAGGCTCTTTAAACCGATTATTGGCGATCGCGTCTAACCCTCTCCTTTCCTCTCCGCCCCCTCCGTGAGTCCGGCGCGCGAGCTGCGGCGACCGGTTTTCGCGGAGAGTCCAAGGCTGCGCAGCCAAGCGAGCGAGCTGCACGTTCGTGAGCTCGGCCGAGTCGTGCCAGGATGTGTATAACTTGCAGTGCTCGAGAGAGATTTGAGCGATCGGAAGTTTTTAGGGCTCTAGGAGGCTTGCTTGTTGATGTTTCTTTCATGCTTTTTTATTGGAAATGTTCTTTTGCACAGGTGGATTCGGAAATTCTAGAAGATTTCGAAAAGAAATGAGTTTTAGTATCGGAGTTTGAAGGTTTAGTTGTGGTAGTACTTTGGAATCGAGGATTTTTTTTATTGCGTATGGATACTCTAAATAACGGTTTAATTGCTTTTGTCTACGGATATCAATGAAATAAAAGATAAAACAATTTTAAGTATAATAATTACAATTTCAATGTCTTGAATTTAAAACCAAGTTTTATCTTATCTACGCGTATTTAAATATTTTTCAAATAATCGTTCACGAATATCTACAATTTAAACGTTTAACAATTTTATCAAAGTGATAGGAACAATATGTACAAGTAAAATCGTAATTTCTTTTAACGTTAACCGGCAACTCTTTACAAGATATAGTTAATCGATATGCAATTCATTTACATAATAGCTTACTTGGAGCGCTTAATTCAAGTAGCAGCAGGTATAATCACTAGTAAAAATGCATTTATTTTCATTTCTGAAACAGCGACTGTGCACCATTACTCGGATTATAATAATCGAAGGCTCGTTTTTACCGTAAACGATAAATCTTCGACCCAGACGACGTAACGCTTCTCTCTTTTTTTTTCATTTTTTTCTTTTTTTTATTCATCGCGTTTATCGATCCCGCATAATACGCTGGACTTTTACATTACAATGTATCGCAGCTAAATATGTATACAGTTTATTAATCGACAAAACGAAGCTGCCGCTTCTGATAATGATAAAATTTATTAGCAATGCAATAAGCGTTTCTCGATTTACGATCATCGTTATTTATTGCGAAAACCCTAGCCGAGATTAAAGTCGCGCTCGCGATTAACAACTCTCGCAGAGGCCTGCGGACTCCGATCTTCAACTCTTTCTCTCTCTCTCTCTCACTCTCCATCCTGTCCTTATCTCCGTCCCTTTTCCATCTCTATCCGTGTGCATGTATATGTATATATTGAGCAGGCTGCAGTCGTGTTGCCCTCGAGTGCTCGCTGTGCTGGGGTCAGAAATCTAGAATTCCCTCTCTCTCTCTCTCCCTCCCTGCCGAGCGCGCGCACAGCGATAACTCCGCTATTTAGTGCGGTTTTACAGCTTGTAATTTGAGCCAGTCTCTAATGCCTTGTTTTGAAGATACACCTACCGAGTTATGGGCCGTGTGCGCCTCTCTCTCCTCGCTCGTCGTGCCTGATTATCCCCGCGGCTGCTGGGCAGATTTTTACTGTCTCTCTCTCTCTCTCTTTCACCGTGTCTTTATAAGCTCGCTCGTCGAGTATATTTTTATGAATTTCGTGAATTCGATTAGCTGAGCATACCTCGAACTGCCGAGTCTATCCTTTGAAATAGAGACGCGTAATAGGCGCCCCGTTTCTCTAATCTGCGCTCGAGAAATTTGATAAGTCAGTCTGGTTTTGGAATATGATTAGCGGTTATTAAAGCGCCGATCGGTATTACCGATCTTCTAATTGTCCGAAGAGCCAGCCTGAAAGCTATACAGACGCTGCTCGCAGAACTAGAAAATCCAGCGTCGGAAGAGACGCATTAAGAGCGATCCTGCATACCCGGAACCATTATCTTAACAGCTTAGCGCGAAAATTTCGCGTTTGTAATTACCAGCGAGTCTACGTATATATTCAATATATAATTGCGAGAGAAACATATTATAAACTCTCGAAACTTTCGTTTTTCGCGTACGCCCGATTAACCGGCTCCCCCGAAAAATCCCGGCTCGGCTTTTCGCTTTAACCTTTATGCCTGCGCGCAGAGTTTAGCGGGGGACGGCCGGGCTGCAATCACGCCGGCGCACGCATAATAATGTTTTCCGTAATTTCGCGGTATCGCGGCTAAGCACGTACGAATAAGTGTTGCGGTGAGGGAGAGGGCCTGATGAAACGACGGAGCAAAATGGTGAGAGAGCAGAGTTTTTTTTTGTGTTTGTGAGATCGGGTTTTGCGGGGGTGGTGTAAGTTGATATTTTTTTGATTGCTCGATGGTTTTTTGGAATTTTTGAAAGAAGGAACGATTGACGGAGGTGGTGTGAGAGTAGAGGAGAATTGAAGCTTGCTGCTCGATACTTTTTATTGGCGTTTATTTTGTCGGTGGTATTGTATAGCTTTGAATCTTTTCGTGTCATTTCGATTTATTTCGAATAAAACAAATTCGCTCGTTAATTTTAATATAATTTTCGTAACGTCACGCTTTATCAATACACCGATAAATCAAAAAACCACAAAATTTTTAAATAATAACTCACACGAAACGGCCGTGATAATGAAAACAAATCACGTGGAAAAGTCGCTCGTTACACCAAAAATTATCCAATAATAATAAATCAAAGCCCCAACAATTTCCTCAGCCTAGTCAATCGCTTTTTACATCTCCCCGCAATAAATGCAACATTGAATTTACAATCCCAGCAGGAATTCCCCACCCCTCGAAGCCCCGGTAACGAGTGACATCGCTAATACTCCGAATGAGTGATTACCAAGCTACTGCCACTGCCGCTGCTGCGCGAGCTAATGAAGTGACACTTTAATATGCAAAAGCGCAAAAAGTGCGCTGCAGTCGGGGCGCATCAGGAGCGCTGCGGGCGCGCGCTACGCAGAAATCGCAGCCGCCATTAGGCCGAGAGCTGCTGGTTCCGCCGGTGGTCCAAATTGATGCGGCTCGGGGCTGCGGAGCGCTGATGAATCGAAGAGGCGAGAGAAGAGCAAACGCGCCGGCTTGATGTGTATATGGCCAGGCCGTGACGAGGCGCGGACGCGTCAAAGCTCTTTTTCTTATTTCGCGCGGAAAATCTCGCGCTGGCTGCTCTGTGTGTGAGAGAGAAGGCGAAAAACAGGGCCTTTAATAAGGCAAATAGAGTAAGAGTATAGCGAGGAGGTTGATTGCGACGAGTGCGGTTTTTCTTTTTGTCGGGGATGCTGGAGAGCTGTACCGAGAACTTCATTCGCCTTCTGGAAGATCGGGATGATGGAGAGGGGATGGGTAATGCGAGTGGTTTTTTGTTGGGGTAATTATTGGGAATGGAGTGGGTATTTAGGTGTGCGTTGGATGGATGATTGTTTGAGGATTTTTTGAGCTGTTTTTGTATTGGCTTTGTTTGAGGTTGATATAGGTGGGAATGAGAAATTTGGATTTTTTCTTAAATTCCTGAATGAGAAATTAATTAGGACTTAGGTAAGATGAATTTGACAATTACTTATAAATTAAATACATTCAACTAGTCAAAGTTCTACTCTAGAAAAACTAATCTAATAAAACCCATATTATCCACCATCTATATCATAAGAATAGATTACCCATACAAAAACACCATCATTGATCAAACCAAACCGCCAAATCATTCACCAAATTCCCACTTACATCCGCCCCTCTTCCAGCCACCAACCCACGGCCCTTCGACAAGCGCAGCAAAGCGGAAATCACGCTCCACTCCAAATCCGCGAAACAGCTCCTTGTCCAGCTTCTTGCTCAATCAGCGCGCGCGTTCGCTTTTAAGCCGCAGCGAGAACAACAGCGTGCGACACAGACACAGAGACACATACTGCACACAGGTCAAGATGGCCAGTAGCAGCAGTGGCGCACGTATATAGCGAGCCTGGCTGAAATAGCGTTTCGCTGTTGTTTCTGCATTCGAAATTCCCGGCGCTCTATACGTGACGAGCTCGCTCGCTCGCTCGCTCTCTCGGCTACCTAAACGCGTGACACGTCCGGCGAGTTGCGGTCCGTGCGGGCATATAATTGGTGATTCACGATGCAGATTCGGACACGCTCCTCTCTCTCTCTCTCCCTCGCTCGCGCGATGCATCGCTCGCGCTCTGCTGTCTTCCGGGTTTTTGTTGTTGTCGCGAGCTCGCGAGCTAGCTCCACTCGCTGCTGCTGCTGCTGCTGCTGCTGACTCTCTCGCGAATCATAGCTTAGCGTTAATTGCCAATTAAACTAATGGCCCGTTAAACGATTGTTGCGCCTGCTGGTCGAACTAGTTCTGCCGAGCCTGGCTGCGGCTTGCGGCTGACTTTGGAAATTACCCCGGCTCTGACGTTTATTTAGCGCCAATGAAATTAGGATTGCGCGCCTGGCTTTTGATTTCGTTGAGCTGGTCTCTCGCTTTCGTTTTTTGAGAAAGGAGAAAAAGCGAAAGCGTTGGAAAAAGTCTCATTATCGGGGGTGTGTCGTTCGTTCGGATATTTAAAAGAACCGAATGAAAGTATAATAAGAGTCGTTGAACGATAATATGATTTACATAATTAATTTATGCTTGAGCATAAATCTTGTGAAACTTCGCGTCATTAAAATATGGTGAATGATATTTGTCAAAAGTAGAAAGAGCGTGGACTTTTTATATCAACCTTTTCATTGATGAAGACGTTTCTAGCCGGCTTGAAATTGCGTTTTCATATGTGGTGTAATCATCTCTGATGTCATAATGACTTGTGTGATTAAAGTACATTCACCTCTCAAATTACAATACCCAGAAACTTTTTTACAGCGCGGGATCTCGTAATGCTACAAAAAAATTCAATTAACTTGTATCGCATAACGTAAACTAATTTATATTCATGAAACTAGAAACAAAAATCAGTACCTAATAAATCGAGCAATATTCTTATATATACTTATAAACCGAAACGAACAAAATTCATAATAACAACTCCAACCGTAGTAATACAGTGCCACACAGCTGCTTCCTCCCAGAGTCTCAAACTTTCGCGAAAAACATCTCAACCTAGCATTTATCCACTCTCTCCTCGCGCCTCTCACTACCAAATCCACACGCGTCAACGAGAAAATCGCCTCAACCCACAACCTCGAGCAAGCCTCGCACTCGTCCCCATCTTCATAACTCACACACCGAAATCTTCCTCGAAAAAGAAAAAAAAAGTCAGACGGACTTTAGCGGTGAATCATCTCTCGCGGCGTCTCTCCTTATTAGTTTAAAGACCTCCTCCCAGGGGCGCAATTATCGAAGACTGGCCGCGCGCGCTCCTCGGCAATGTCGCGCCGAATTTCCGGCGCAGAATGCAGTCAAACGGCATTTTTTTCTCTCCTCTCTCCAGCTCTCGTTTCGGCTACTACATACTCCCCGAGAGCCGCTTATCGCGCTGTCCTGTATGTAGTGTGTAGCTTGGCGCACTTACGCCAGTTACGATTAGATAACGAGCTCTGCTGCACTCGGGGCTCGCGGAAAAATTCGATTGCGACATAAGCGTGTCGGACAGGCCGTTGGGAGGCTAATTAGACCGAGCGCGCGTATCGCGCCGAGCGCGACAATGTGCATCCTGATATTGTTTTGGTAACGAGGCGCGTTTCGCGAGTTAATAGAGCGGGGAGTTGCCGCTTTCGTCGAGGGATTCTAAGAGAGAGAATTTTTCAAGTTTTTAAGCTTGGAGCTGGTGAAAAGTTTCATTTGCATGTGTGTTGTCGATGAAGATTTTTGAGTGCTGAATTTTAAATTGACTTGTTTTTATGATAATTAGCGAATATTAATTAGAATGTGTAATTTAAGAGAAGAATATTCTTGGCAAGCTTGTAACTTTAAAAACTACGATTTTTGTAAGTTGAGAAAAAAGTCAAGTTCGAATTTAAGCGCATCCGATGTCGCATTATGATTTGCTGCGCGGAGCGCCCACAATTCAGTTATTTACTCGGTTGAATGTCCTCGTTGAAATTTTAATGGATTTTATTCAAAATGTGAGGCCTTCGACCGACACGTGCGGTTAATGACCGAAAATTAGTTGCATTCCGCTCGAAAAATAAGTATGCCACTCTCGATATAAACATGAAAGTTCTGCTTTATTTTTCGTGTATATAAAAAACATTTGTCCGGGGACGTTAATTAAATAATGACAGCAACTGATAATTTAAACAACTTAATGGTTTTAATGATTTTTGCAGAATTTATTGAATCTTATCAAAGTAATTTACTTTCTCTCGGTATTTTCTTTTATAAAATATATTTATAGACCTTTTCACGTATGCAAAAATTAATAATTCATCTATTTTATTCTTTTACACATAAGCATCAAATAAGCACCCAAATAAAAATCAATAATACAAAAATAAGCAAAAGTAGTAATTTTACGTTTACCAAGTCTCCACTCGTCACTCAAATTAATCCACAACAAAACGTCAATTAAAAAACATTTATTCTAAACCAGGCAGCATCAACATCTACAGTCAATCCCCATCCGGCAAAACGACTCATATACTGCACATTCAACGAGGCAGTCCGCTCGCGCGCGCGCACGAATCCATAATTTAAAGCGCCTAATGGACAATCAGAAAAACATCAATCCTGTTACGATGCGCTTTCGTCGAAAGCCCATCAAACGTTACTAGCCCCCCGCTTTGGGGCCGCGATTAAAGCGTGCAATGAATAAATATGATCTATACACCATCGAGCTATATATATATATACACAATAGCCGCCGCTAACATCGACGGCAATCGCCGTTTTTATTCGATTATTAACTATTCGATAATGAGAGCCGCTCGCGTCTATCATCGGCGCGATTAAACCAACTTGCGCTCGTTCGTTTTAATTAATGCTGCGCCGCTGCTCATCCCCGCAATTAAATACCGTGCGAGAGCGCCATTATACGAGCTCGCGGCGCGCCGGGCGCGTTACACTTTTGTCGCGAATGCGCGCGCCTGTATGTGTGTACGCATAAATCGCCGAGCGACGAAATACCGCGCCGATTGTAATTCATAATTATGCGATGGCTTTTTGCAGCGCGCAGCGCGAGTTATGCGCACCATTGGCATTTCGTGCGCGCGCCAAGCTGGGGCTTTTGTATATTTCACTCGCTGCGGTAACGGTCAATTAGCCAGGAGAGCTGTAAAGATGCAAAAATTTGCTAACGGCCCTGTCTCTCTCGCGGCGGTTGTATTATCAGTCGAGTCGACTGCCTGGAGTTAATATATTTTCAGCCGGTGGAAAACAATGATGGATTGGCCGTGCCAGTTTTCATTTTGCGTTTGATTGATCAAGAACGTTTTGCACGCATGATTAGTCGCTCGATGCATATATATGAAAGGGCTACGGCGGAGAGCCCGTCCAGCCAGCTGGCTCTCTCCCTCTGGCCTCGAGACTGTTTTATACATTTATTTGCCCCGAGCTTGTCCAGTTGCGCCGATTAAGGCTAATTAATATATTTGTCACGTGGGCTTGGAAAAATTGGCTTTGCGATTCCGATAAGGAATTATAAGTTAAGTTATTTGCAGCCTATAGGTTAATTGTGCGCTTACGGAAACATGACCTTTGCGATTCCGATAAGGAATTATAAGTTAAGTTATTTGCAGCCTATAGGTTAATTGTGAAACCCGTTTTCAGGCTTTTTACCCTTTCTATTTTAGCGTGCGTTGGTTCTTGTTGATGGACGTCACTCGATCATTGTTATTGCCCGAACACTTGTGTAATAATGCATATATAATAACAACGAATGTTACAAAAAGAAAAAAGAAAAAAAATTTTTTAATATCAGAAACAGCCCATCAGCCATGATACGATGACAGCTAGTACCGATCGATGCGCCTATTAGACCTCTTGCCAGAGATAAACGTACATATACGAAATTGCAAAAGGATCGATAAGCTAATACAAGCAATGGAACAAAATTACCAGCATATAGTCAGATACAGAAATTATATTACCCTCTTGCGTTTGTATGAGTATGCAGGCAGCGAGGAAGGCGTTAATTAAGGCTACCGTCCGACTATACGTCTGTAATAACGCAAAAAAATCGTAGGGGCGGCGATGACGAATATACGTCAAGCGCTGTCGTAATGACGCAAGGAGAGAGAGAGGAAGAAAAAAAGACGAAAATCCGAGGCGACCGAATGTGCAATTCAATTTACTCGGCGCAAGAGGACCAATAAGTCAGTCCGAAATAACAAAAAGACACATCCGCCGCAAGAGTGATGAGCTCCTCCGTGGCAACTTTCACTCTTCATTCCACCTCGCAGTACGTCCTCGTGTCTCATCACCTTTTTTTTCCCCCGCGGCGACTATTTTTTCTTACCCCTCGACTATACAGCGTGAATTTCTCGCTATATATCTAACGCAGAAAATAGGCAGGAGGCAAAAATGGCCAGCTGGCTGCTTAGCATAATTTAAACGTCGCATTGACACCGCTATTATTCAGCGATGAATCACGGGCACCCGCGCCGCAATAATTACACGCGCGCGAGTAGAGAGCGTCTATTTTAACGATTTATCATCGAGCGTCGGGATGATTTCTTGCTGCGGCTGTATAGTAGCGGTTACGCGTACTTCCTGCGGCTGCTCCGTATAGCCCGGCGGAGCTAATTGTCTTCATTACAGGTGCAGGCGCCCGTGGACAGACGGCTTTCTTTTTCTGCGGCTCGATCCTCTGGCCTTTGCGCGCAGAAGGAAGAGCCGAGATCGTAAATAGTCGAAGACCGGTAATTATTTGCGAGAGAGGATGCACGTGTGATCGGATGAACAGCAGATTCATGGATGCGTTATTCTTGCCAGTTGGCTTTTAATGCTGTTTTACGGAGCTGCTCTGTTAAGTTGGGTTTGTCGGGAAGACGCTGTTGTTTTTAATGAGATGGAGTGGGGTGTTGAGAGGTTAGGTTATGGAATGACGAAGTTGGCGCGGTTGTTTAAGGGATAGAGAATGGAAAATTATTGATAATTGCTGAATAGAAATGAGGTGGAATGGTGACGCCGATAAAAGTAAGTTTAGGTATTCTCTTTGATATTGTATTCTGACGGGAAATGTATGGATTCTACAGCAGTGTAATATGAGGAATAGATATAGAATTATGAATAAAATAGGTGCGTGAAACGTTGTTAGACTGTAGATTTATTAAATATAGACGAAGACAAAAATTAGGTATTGATGCCTTCGAACTCAATCGCTATAAAGTTTCTATGTCTACGCGCAAGTATTTTATATAGATTAAAGAAAGAACAGAACATTAAACAAGGATAGGATGTACTTGCCATTAGTAAATCAAACGAAAGTTCATTGTTAAAAGATAAAAAGTGGAAAAATAATAAGAGCTCGAACGCTTGCCTTCTGAAAGCCATCATTCACGCAATAGGTTATAGAGTTTATCGTGCAATTACAATAAATATGTTGTTATACAGTTGTTACAGCACGCGTGACACATTGGTATGCATAATAAAGTAAACTGCCTCGACAGTAAATGTATCATTAATAACGAGTCATTAGATTAGTTGCTTGAACGCCAACAAGTAGCTTCGCATTAGAACGGCAAATGTGTATAATCAATGATGCAGCAGGGGTAACGGATTCTCTTTTTCTTTTTTCGTTTTTTTTTTCTTCAAGTCAACCAATCATACACGCTCTAATTTACTAATTTGTTATGCTAGGCACTGCCATTTATAAACGCTAACTGTTTTCAATTAATTATGGTATAAGGAGCTTCGCTTAAATATTTTCGACGGGAAATCGTTTACGGATGTATGATTAAATAATTATATTGACGCTAATTAACATGTAGAAGTCTAACTTTCCTACCTTTTTTTTTAGTGGAGGAGATAATAAATAGACGGTTTGGATAAATGAGTACGTCTGAGTGAAAACTTTCCATCGCTAATCTTTTAGCCATTTTATATTTTCGATGAAACCACTAAATTTCTACCATTATTTTAATTATTTAATTCATCACCTACAAATCTCTCCACAATTCCCCGCCACTCTCACCTCATCTTTAGCCATCAACATAATCAACCTTCCGCTTCTTTATTCAACGAGCACGACGACAAAACCAAGTGTCTCGTATCAGCGCTAGAAACGCGCTAACGAAGTCCACTATACTGCACCCGCGCTCTGTAGAACCAGCCCATAGATCCGCCTTCTCTCTCCCTCCCCGGAGATAAGAAGCACACATACGTCACGCAGAGCGAAAGCGAGAAAGAGAGAGAGAGAGAGGGAGCCATTTCAAGGGAGTACTGCTTAGCTGGGCGCGCACACCTAATCTCGGCCATGCGTCCGAGGATTAAGAGCTCTCGGATTGACTTCGCAACTCGCAATTACTGGCCAGACGAATTTCCTAAAGGGCTGGTAATTTCTCGGCTAATCCCGGATCTGGCGACAGATGCGCGCCGATAAATTCTTCGGGTTCGTTCAAAAAAAGAGGAGAGGAGCTCGATTTTAATTACCTACGCAGCTTTATATGTTGGTTATGGGAATTTCGAAATTTAGTGCGGTCTTTTTCATTTTTAATAAATTGTATTTTTGAAATAATTGTTCATTTTAGTTTCGATGTACACGATGTGTGTGTTTTATAGAGGCGTGTAAATGACAATTGATGTCGGACTCTTCCCCTCGTATTAACTTGTTTATCATGACGATAATTACGAGAATAATAATTGTATAATATTATTTCAGCTACGCTTAGTTTATATTTATTAAAATAACATATACAATAATAATTTTATTCCATTAATGTAAATTAATTCGATGTAAATTTTATAATTCAATTTAGCTCAAGTCATTCCTGCGCATTGATTCCACATCAATTACTCTTATTACAGCTCAGCCAAATTAGCCACAGTTCAAAAAGTCAAAAAAGCCTCAATAAACACATTTCCCGCCTTCAATATGCTTTGCCCGAAGAAACCCGCACGCCTCACTTTAAAAAAAATAACGAAGCAGCAAAGGTCGGCACTCAGCAACCCGAAAACGCATATATCCAAGGTCGCGCTCGTTACACTTAACACAGAGCGACGAGCCAAGAGCCATCAGCCAGATAACAAGACGTTAATTTCCCTCCCGAAATGTCGGCCGCTCACGAAACTGTCGTTACGCGCCCAGCAGAGACATAGCAGTGGCGTATATATATAATCTAATCGGCCAGGTTTATCTGGGCAGCAGCAGCAGCGCCGCCGCCGCCGCCGCCGCTGCATCATAATTCAGAGAATTGTTTGTCGTCAATTTCCTGCGCGCCGGGCCGCCGGCATTAAAATATATATATATATATGTATATATAAGCATTAATTCGGAGCGGCGAGCAGCTCGCTCCGGTCGTTGCCTCCTCCTCGTGCGATACGCGCGCCCGCTCCGACGATTCGCTGTTACATATTTTATGCGCGCGCGTAAACGTAATATTCGTGGGCCGAGGCTCTCTTTTCCTTACTCGGCAAATCGCGTATTTATGTATAAGGAGGCTTGGGGAGGGAGAAAAAAATTAGTTTCCGGATGGGTATTTATAGGTGGGATATGAGATGGCGCGCGGATAAGGAGGCCGAGCGATCGGGCTCTCGCTCGTCGATTTAGCGAGTTTGTTGATTGTAGGCTGCGCGGTATTTGGGGCCGAGGATGGACTTTTACAATCTCGGCTTTATGAATTTTATATGGCGCGGAGGTCGATCGAAACAAAACGCGCGTGTAAAGTTGTTGCTATTGCCGGGTTTATGGTTGCTTTACTGGGTTATTAAGGCTTGTTATGCAAAATCGAATAAATTGAGAAATTTTAACGCTGGGTAAAATGTGGTATTAAGCTAAAATCAAGATGAGTCATTCTCGGGGCAAACTCGATTGGGTGCTTTTATGAGCGTTGCTAAGTGGAAGTATAGAGTAATAAGTATACGCATTCTAGTTTGAAAAAGAACTACTGAACTAATTAATAAGCTACACAGTCTCTGTTTTAAACACGTTTACATATGGAAGATACATATTACAGTATAACCAAGTTTACTTTGATGTTGTCGTAGAAGAAAAACCTTTGGAGTAAAACCTTTTAACCTTTGAAGTATCATAAATAAATTATTTTTAATGCAGAAATATTGATGCAACAGAATTGAATAATGAAGTATCCTTTTAAAGTTTTTTATCGTATTATTTTGTCCCATTAGACGAAAATTCATGTCGCTAGATTGTAGTCAAGTCACAAGAACACGTAATTTCTGCAGACTTTTAGTAAAACTTGCCAAGTAGGGTAAATATTCCCAACAACTTTACATTATATATGACACTGATAAGTGATATAATAATATAGTCATTGTGAATAAGTGGACAAGAAGGCTATATTGTTATGACTTCGAGTTAGTTTTAACTAAAATGCATTTCAGTTAATTATGTTGTAAAATACTTTGCCTTTATGCATGCTTTGTGGACAAAAAGCTGGTTATTAAAAAAAAAAATTGAATTCTCCAACCTAGATAGAAAATAAAGTAAGTTCAAATTAGATCCTATCTAGGTATGAATGTTTATTAGGTCCAAATTAAAACCACACAAAATTCAATATATTAGATGAATAACAAATGAAACTTTTACTCGCGTAGAATCATTAATTCCCTATTTTCGTTCTCTAAACTACATCAATCATATTCATCAAATCTATCCACTTCCAAAGCAATTTCCACAACACGACAAAGAACATGAAAATCTCACGAGAAGCAACAAATTCGCGCTCGCTCGGCCGTGTCCAGCTCGTCGACATGAAAATTTCCTTTTATTATCATCATTGAAATTAGCAGCTAAACAAAACGGATTACTCAGAGGGAGGAGCATCGAGTCAGGCCACGACAGAGAGCCATTATCGCGCTCTCCGCGAGTTTACACACGAGACGAATGACGAGGCGCAAGTGCAAATTCACGTTTTATGCACATCGCGTATACGCCCGCACACTCGGCCTGCACATAGACACGCGCGCGCATATACAAGCTCCCAGGCTTATATCAGTCGCTCCGAGCGCAAAGTAGCGTATCGCTTCGGTGTTTATTCTTTTCGCTCGGGCTCTCTCGACTGCTCTCTGGCGTTTTGATTGAAACAAAGGAAGTGTAACGAGTCTAAACTGCGTCGCGCGCGCTCAGACGATATATAGGACGACGAGGGAGAGAGCCGCGCTGATTTATTGCGCGAACGCGTGAGGCCGATTCTTCGCGTAATCGCGGAAAAAAATCGATTTCACCCGCGACGTAGTATAGGACGAGAGTTATTAGAATTTTTGCCTAGACGCCGGAATACGCGGCGAGGCCTCTCTTTATGCGCTCGCGGAATTATCTCCTTTCAACGTCAGTTTTGCCTCGGCGAGCGAGCGTGACTCAGATTATTAATTACGCTCTCGGCTTATTTTTCGAGCAGCGAGAAGAAGAGCAGCGGCTTATCGCGCATCGTCAAATTGTTTCTTTGTGTCAGGAGCGACTTTTTGTTGTGATTGACCAGAGACGCGCGAGCTTATCCGATTTTTTCCGAGATATTTTTAAGAGAGACGACCAATCGGACTCGCCGCTGATATGTATAACGCAATCGTAGGCCAGCTAATTAGTAAGAATATAACGTACGAGCGAGTAGTACTACATGGCTGTATTTTTTTTCTACTTTTGACGATGAGGTCGAGAGGCTGATACTTTGTTGGTGAATCTGCGCGCGACTGCAAATTAAATTATCAGGCTGTCTTTGTGCTTGATGAGATGGTTATATAATGCGCTTTGATGAGGGATTGCAAGCTCCGCGCGTATATTAATCGCGATTGTTGCGAGGGTACTTTTATTGGTTTTTTAGAAAGATTGTTGATGTTAAATTAAATAGATGTAGATACAGCTAGTCGGCTTATAAATATTTTACTTAGCAAGTGGATTAATCCGAAATTAGTCTTTTATTTATACGAGATTAATCTTAATGTTGAAAAAGTAAAACTAATTTAATCGTAATGTTATTGCGCTTAACAAGGATGAGCAAGCGTCTCCTATTACAACGTGTCATCACACATGAATATAGAGCAAAGTGCAAGACGCAATTACGGTGAGTTTATCTTTTTCCCCGTGAATCATCATAACGTTATATAGTTGTATTCGTATATAGGCTACATATGGGTCTAGAGGACTCATTCTACTGTTTTGCTTTATATATATCTTCGTCCACTCTCGCTCTCTTCGTTATCTTTCTTTTTTTCTTTTATACTTTCGTTATATACTTTTCCCTATCTTTTTTTCTAAACATCAGTATCATATCACACTTTTATTCCGACCTATTTACCTGATGCTATATTTACTTTTTGCAGTTTTATTAATTTATTCAACATTGCGAATGTTCTTTTATACAATTTTATTTATTTGTTGAACTAGTTAGATCGAGCACACTTCCTGTGCCCTATATATCTATAACCTAACTATATTTAGTTCTCTCGCTTATTCTAAAACGATCAGTCGGATCTAAACCTATGGAGACTTCAACTTTCGGTGTAAAAGAGTAAATATAATATTTAACGAAATTAAAAATCACTTCTATATATAGCAGAAAAAAGTTTCAGAAGCATATCCATTTTTTATGGTCTTTCATGACGTGTTTCGCTACCATTTTCTTATACCCAGGTGAAAAAATTTAATAACAATTATATAAAAATTTTATAAAGTGGCCATATAAAATTTTTATAAGGATTTGGTTCTATAAAAATTTTATATGGCCACTTTATAAAAACAACCTTGATAAATAAATTTTTGAAATATTTGAGTATATAGAACAATTTTAATGATTAATAACTCATAAATCACAATATTTACTTAATAATTAACATAAACAATCTATTTATTATATCTTTTTCGGTCCTTAAATTCTACCATCTTTTGCCTCATGGACGCTAGAATCGTCTGATCGTCTTTCATAATCCAACCTTTTTTTTGTGCCTTGCGTCGCGTGTAAGCTGAAATAATAAAAAGTATATTTTAGAACACTTAACTTTTCTTCCCCATCCCCTCTCTCTTTCTCTAGTCCCTGCTTACTGTATTATTATTTGTAGCCTTACTTAAAATTGCAGTAATGCCCTCAGCATAAAGACCAGGTCTTGTTTCTTCAGAACAGCCCTTTCCATTAGCCTTTCTTCCTTTCATAGAGCATTTTAATAGAGCTTCTTCAGTGAAGACAATATCTAATAACGCTCGAGCTAAAATAGTTGGTCGATCACAAGTTCGAAGTGTATTCGACAAAGCCAAGAAATTGACAAAAATTTTCGATCCAGTCACCAATTCGATTATCTAAAATTTGAATAAAATTAAAAACATGAAGATGTAAACTCAAGAGATAAAAGTTAAGGGGTTTTTACATTATTATTTTTATCCTCTTTGGTGTATTTCAAAGTCCAAATTCCTGAATCGTCTTTGAGTTTTTGGCTTAATCCTTTTATATTATTATTATTTTCTTCAAGTTTCTCATCTTCTACTTTTTCACGTTTGACTGGCTAAAAAATAAAAATGAAATTTTTTCTTTAACATTTAAAAAACTTATCTAAATTTAAGACTTTAGTAGTTTAAAAATGCATACCACAGAACTCGAACATTGATCTTCATCATCATCAGAATCACTAATTAAAATTGATCTACGTTTCATTTCATTTGAGACTGATTTCGTAGAAGATGGTGAAGAGAAGTCTTTAGTTATTGATTTTGCTGGAGATGATGATATCGACTGTAAATAAAATTGAAGGTTCTAATTATTTTCAATTTTTATAAACAAATATAACAAACTTACCAAAACATCTTTTTCAGTTTCACCGATTTTATCATCGCTTTCACTGTTTTCATCGTCAGATATGAGCATATTAACTGAACGTCTTTTAGCGTTATCTTTCATAGAAACAGATTCCTCAGAATAAATCATAGGGTCATCATCTTTTTTTTCTTTATTGCTAGACAAAGAGTCAGTCACAATATTTTTTAAAAACTGCAGTTTCTGAAACCAGAATTATAAAATCGTAAATAATTAAATTAAGTATTATAAATAATTAAAAGGTTGCACTAAATTTTAATCATAAACGTTATGATTTATAACATTCAAGTATATAATTTTCATTTAAATAACAATAGACACAATGTAAAAGTTCAAGTAAATAATAAAATTAAAATAAAATAAAAAGTAATGATTACTCACGGCATTGATTATGTCCATATTCTCTTGGGTAGATATTAATGATGCAGTGCATGAATCTGTATGCGTTATCAAAGTATTGATTTCATCCTTCATCCATTCGGAATTATTATTTAAGTTTGCCTTTCCATCAATTTCTTTTTCAATTTGTTTAGAGGTACTTGGAAGTGATTTTTGTGACTCCATTTCTTTAGGAGCTATTTGAGCTTCCATGTCTAAAAGAAGGCGATTTGTGACTAAGCTCTTCACTCGATTTTTTAAACGAGTTTCTGTTTGTCCTGCTCCAATCTATAGAAAATTTTATTTATTTTTTATTTTTAAAATTACATTTTAATGTTATTTAGTAGTATTAGTGTGTTTTTGATACTCCGTTTCCAATGCACGATTTCGCGCACGCTCGATTAAAAAAGCGTATGCTACATCTTGCTTTGTATACGTCGTATCAAAAAATACGGTTCGATACATGAGCAAGAAAGCTTGCTTCGTTCGGGCGCAAACGTCCGTGCGAGGCTAAAACCACTTTTTCACACTAATATCGAAATGCACTATATAAAAATCACACACAAAATAGACAAATAATTTTTTTTAACCTTTAAATGTGTTTCTTCTACAGTGACATAATTTTTTTGTTTTTTCAATTCTTTACTCCCTGTTTGTTATTTTGTTTTTAACTGTTTTCTTAATTTACTCATTTCATCTAATAGACTAGATTCATCAACTGTAAAATTTAATCTAATTACACTATTATACTATGTTAAGAAGACTATATATTTATGTACATATTGATAGTAAACAAAATTTAAATATGTACAATTACTTCAGGTAAGTAAATTTTGAAAATATAGAAATGTTTTTATTTATTAATTATTTACCTGATTTTTTGATGATTTTTCCAGCATATTGTTTTGCATTTTTGGAATCCTCTGGCCAAAGAAATTTAATAAAATCATCCACACACGGCTTGTTTAAATTCTTATCTACTAAAATTGATCGCTCGTATATGACATAAAGACAAGTGTCATTGCCCTCAATGAGGTATTGCATTTCATCCATTTTTTTTTTCAATTAAATAAAATTATTTTCGCTGATAAACAGTTATGGTTAATATTGAACGAAACTAACCTGACTTTCTTACCGCCGGCTGTTAGTGAACAAAAGATAAACATTCTGAACGTAGTAATACAAGTTAGCTTATTTCGTTAGCAACCGACTTATTTTGAAAATCGAATCGATATTTTCATAGACGAAAGCCGATACATCAGTTCAACTTCACTGTTGATAAGTTGGTAATCCTGAATTTGTTAAAATTCGAACCCTTGAAAAATTCTTTCTTGTCAATGGATTACATCGCTCAACTCTACTACGATAATGCTTCGGTATTATAATTATAGGCGAAACGAATATCAGGTTAGATATAATTTAATATAGATCGTATTTACAAATATTACGTGTAAATAGAACCAAGTTACTGGTATGCGGGCAGGTCTCGAATCTATACTAGCGATTTTTCGCGCGCGAATTATGACGCACTCACATTGCCACATGAGCTGATGTATGTAGAATTATTGTGGCTTTAAAAGTATAACTTTGAGTTTAGTTTTAGTGCTCTGCTTTTACTTATAACAGTTAAGAGGTTAATTGAATTACACATCAAACCGAATACGCCTAAGAACCTCTTAATTATCTCTTAATGAATGTAATTATAAAACAAGTGATAAATAATATAGAAGAATTAAAAAGCATTTTATAAATCGCATAAAAGTTTTATAAATTGTCTACAAACGACTTACACAATTATATACTTATAAATAGATTGGAGAAATTCCAGTAACAACTCTTCGACGTTGGCAAAGATTAGGACTTCTACTAGCTGAAAATAGTGTAGAAAATGAAGAATTCAACGACGACAACGAGATCAACGACGATTTTATGGACCATGAGGTGACTTTTTGTCAAAATTTTTTATTTTTACTCACGCAAGTACTAAGAAAGTTTATAGATCAAGCAAATTATTCATTACATTTATTAATTAAATTTAAATAATTTTATTCTACTTCACGTCGTGCAATAATGAGCCACTTAAGGCACATGTATCGCAATATACTATTCTTTACTCGCGCGCCCGCTAAGAAAGGTCCTTATTTTCGCGAGCGCCACAAAAGTCCCTTACTTTAGCGTGAGCGTTAAGAACGGTTATGATTATAGTAAATTGTTTATTACAACTGAAGATATTGACATAAATAATAATTTTTTCCTTTCTTTTAAAGACTGATGACCGAAATAAATAATAAAAAATATTAATAAGTAAAAAAATTAGCCTAAAAATAGGATTGATCGTGATCATTCATTTCAAAACCGCTAAATAATTTATTTTATTATGCTTGTATAGAATCTCCACAATCAGCAGTTTGAAATGGACATTGACGATGACGAAAGCAGCCTTCGCTCTACACCGCGTGCATTATCACCCGACTTAGACTCTGTTGATAGCCTCGAGGATGAATCGGATCACGAGTCCATCATTAGTTCCGATGAATTACTTGAAGAAAATAATGACGAAAATTTTTCTAGAAAACTTTATGAAAATGCAGATTTGTGCGTAGGTGAAAGCGTATATCATCTTCTTGATTTTTATATAAAAAATGCTTTGACAAAATCAGCTTTATATGAATTATTATCGCTGCTAAACTTATTTTTACCAAAACCAAATAATTTACCAAAGACAAAGCACTTTTTATTAAAATTTATTGATACGATTTTGCCAGATAAAAATGAAATAATTAAAAAGCACCGTCTGTGCGAAAATTGTAGTGAGTATTTAGGCGACTGGAACAGTCAATCTCCATTATCGAAATGTCAAATCTGTGACAGTTCTCAAGTAAAAGGCTTATTCGTAGAGTATAATTTAAAATCGGCACTAAAAGATTCTTTCGAATTTAGAAATTTAAAAACTTTAATAAACGAATATGATGAAATTAACAAAGTTAATGAAGATTTTATATGTGACATTACATCCAGTGTTAAATATACTAAATTAAAACAAGAAGTTATAAAAGAAAAGTATGACCTCTGTTTATTATGGAATACCGACGGCGTACCATTTGCAAATAGTTCAAATGCTCAAGTATGGCTCGTTCAAGCACAAATTATAAATATACCACCTCATAAGCGCAGAAATTATCAGTTTGTGTGTGCTATTTATTATAGTTTAGTCAAAAAACCTAACATGACTTCATTTTTATGGCCATTCGTAAATTCATTAAAAAAATTATACGAGGAGGGTATAGATTGGTATGATAGAGATACAAGAACAGTAGCGCATAGTACCGTGATTGCACCGATTGCAACCTTAGATGCTCCCGCAAGAGCTGCGACGCAAAATATTATGTTGTATAATGGTGAATACGGGTGTACCTTTTGTGAGCACAAAGGTCAAACGTGTGAAACTGGTTTAGGATTTAACAGAGTGTATTCATCGATAGCTAATGAAAATCCAGTACTTCGTAGTAAAGAACAAATGTATTCTCAAGCTAAAGAAGCTGTAAATGAAAATCTCGAACACGTTAAAGGCGTTAAAGGTCCCTCAGTAACAGCTGCTATTCCATTTTTTGATGTAGCTGAATCATTTGTTCCAGATTATATGCACTCAATATTACTCGGCGTTTCACGAATGCTTTTTAATTTATGGTTTAATCCTAAAAATAAAAATCGAATTTTCTACGTAAAAAAGGCATTGAGAGATGAAATTGATTTTAATTTGCAAAATATTTCTCCTCCTGATTTTGTAACTCGTACACCGAGAACTCTTAAATATATAAAGTTTTGGAAAGCTTCAGAAATCAGAGAATGTCTTTTAAATTATTTTCCAATTTTGTTAAAAGGCAAATTAAAAAAACAATATTACGATCATTATTTACTATTAGTTTATGCAACAAGATCTTTACTTCGAAGTAAAATACCTATACAAGATATAGAAATTGCTGATTGTTTATTTAACATATTCGTTATTCAGGTAGAACAATTGTATGGTCTTGAAAAGTGCTCCTTCAACGTCCATCAACTCACTCACATTGCTCGTAATGTACTTTTATGGGGACCTTTACCTTCGTGGTCTGCATTTCCATTTGAAGATGGAAATGGATATGTAAAACGATTAGTTCATGGATCGAATAAATTAGATTTAGAAATAGCAAACACCATTAAAATTTTGAACGCTCATAAAATATTAAAAAACAAATTATTTTTTTCTAACCGCAACGGTGATGACGATATTAGGCCACTGGGAAAATCTCTATCAAACCATCCTTTTGATGAAAATGAACTAGCCATTATTGAACAATTTTGTTTAAATAATAACATTGATTTTGAAAATGTCAAAATTTTTTTAAGAGTCAAAATCGGTACTACCATAATTACTTCAACAATGTATCAAAAACAAAAAAAAAGAAACAATTTTTATGTATTTTTAGACGATTCGTCAATTGGCTCTGTGTCTTACTTTTTAATGATGAGCAATCGTTTATTTATTGTAATGCGTCAACTTGTTCATGATCATTTAGCACGTAAGATTTCTGTACCAACTTTAGGAATAGATTTTTCTAACTATTTAATGCCATTTCGTAATACCTATTTTATTCGTATTGTTCCTGTCTGTAAAATTAGAGGAAAATGTATGCGTGTACAAAATTTTTTATGTTTACCCACTAATTTATATGAAAAAAAATAAATATGTACATGTTTTGTATGTAGTTATTAAGTAAATATTGTGATTTATGAGTTGATAATCATTAAAATTGTTTTATATTTTTAAATAGTTCAAAAATTTATTTATCAAGGTTGTTTTTATAAAGTGGCCATATAAAATTTTTATAAAGTTTTTATAGAACCAAATCCTTATAAAAATTTTATATGGCCACTTTATAAAATTTTTATATAATTTT
>UELX01001552.1:0-41987 GCA_900480035.1 Eupelmus urozonus | reverse complement strand
CGATTTTATTTCGTCTTTCATGGCTTCTTCCCATTTTAATCTATCATCTCTAGTTTTAATTTCATTATATGATACAGAACAATGCTCCTTATTTGTTAATCGAAATTTAAAACTATCTGTTAGACTTGTAAACAAAAATTAAGTTTTTGCGTACGATGCACGATCGCATTTCTCAAAATAATTATTTCAAAGATTAATTTTTGTTAACAGAAAGTAGTGTTATTATAAAAATTATATAACATACATGGGAAAAAATTGCTTTTTCGAAATATTCAATTATGGCGTATGTTGTAAATAAAGCAAAATAAAAAATAAGACTGTCAGCTTTTCTCGTTAATACGAAAAACCTGTAAAAATTTCAGCGAAATCTGTCGAGGTATTCGTTTATACTTTCCTACATAAATCGTGCCTAATTATTTCTACTAACTAGGGGATACCAGAATGTGTATATGAAAGGGATTTTAATAAAACTTTAAGGGTCAATTAATAACACTCATATAAATAAGGTTTATTTATTTTTTTTAATATTTTCCACTTGGGAAAGTAGAGTTTATTTGAAAGAATTGTGATTACATGATTTAATTTGTACTCTTTATGCGATTTACGCAATGTCACCACCGCGCCTAAAAACATTGTTTTTGATAAATTATTATTAGCATTCATATAGCAGTTCTTCCAAGAATTATAATTACGAGGTAGCGAGTATTTTCCTGGTTTAGTATTTCATGGCTAAAATATTACGTATTATAAGGAATCGGGGTAAAATTTTATTTGCTGCTGATTTGTTTGATAAGATCGAACCGCCGAAGAACGATTGAAACTTGATGTATTCAAGTTTTTTTACAAATAGTCATATGAGATCATAATAAAGATTAATTCAAGATTCATCTACGTCAGTATTCAAATTTCTGAGTTCATCATACTGTTTTAAATGAATTTAATTAACGTTTTTTATAAACAATCGTCAAAATTATCCGAAAAGTTTACGAAGTATTAATTGGACACATGAGTCGCATAATTGTAAAAAAATATTATAATTTGTTTTTTAGTTCTTTTCTGTTTAACTTTAATTTCTAGCGTGTCTTTTTTTTAGAACTAAAAGACATCTATACCTGTCGATTGTTGAATCACATAGGCATATTTCACCATATAAATAATGAATAAATTCTAATTTTCTTAAATTTCACTTTTTTCTTCAGTTTTTTATTTTTCTTTAACTAGCTTTTTAAAAAATTTAGAATAAAAAAAATTTGAAAATATGGGAGATTATACTGCTGCAACTTCTTCTGTCTTTTAGTACTTATTCAGAAACATATATTACAAATCTAAGGCATTTTAATTGTTCGTCGATAGTCGAGATATTTGTATACATGGAAATAGGAATTATTTATTCTATTAAAATAGAGATCAATTGTTAAGCGTTCAATTAAATTCCAACTAAAAAATCTCAGATGGGATTCCAGGTGAGATATTGTGTCAAAATCTCATGTGACTAAAAAACCTTTCCAGTAAAACATTTAAATGCTATAGTATTATTACGTGAACTTCAAATGAATTTTTATTTCGAAAATTTTCACATAAGAAATCAGGTGAGATCAGGTGTAAAGACTTAGATTAAATTATCGAAAATGTTCAAAGTAAAAGTTTGATTGAAATTCATTGCAATATTATAATATGCAGAAAGATATAAGCTCTATAATATACATATATTTTTAGTAGGGATTAGTAATAATGCCGTGTTTTATTCTTACAGCTGAAGTTTGTGAAGTGACCGCAATGATGATATAAAAAAACTGGACTCAATTTATATTCACGATTTGGATTCACGTGGGGTAGACGTGTGACCCATCGTGGGAGCTACAACGGGATCCATAATTTTGCTGCATGACCCATATGGGAGCCAAGCGTGTCACTCATAGGTCCCACAAGGATCTCATATGATTGACATATGTAAATAGTAAATTATTATCTCAATTTTTATATAATTTATAACTAACAATAATTTAATTGTTTTTGGCCTTGACGTGACATTTAGTCAATAAGACGATTTTACGAACAATAAAATCATCACCCCTAAAGACAAACCAATTGTTGTTTATTATAAATTATTTAAATTTAAAAATGTTAAATTTATAAAATAACTTTTTATCTACATTTATGTTGGTATTGGGGAACTTATATGTGTCCCATGAAAGATCAATATGGTTCCCACGCGGGTCCTCGCGGATTTTTTCAGTTAAATTTTGGATTCAGATAAATACTAACTAGATAATAAGTTATATTTTATTATATTACCCTAATCATGTACATATAGCTTACTATTTAGCTGCATTGACTTTATTTTTTACTGACTGGAGAATTTTAGAATACTCTTGTAAAATTTCAGAATTATTCTGTTATGATTTTGAGATATACTGATACAAAGTTCATTGATTTTATTTACATGTACTTTCAATCATATACTTTTAGATAGTTTGTTTTTAATTAATTATATATTATTCTTTAATATTTAATCGTTTGTCCATTTCTTTTTATTATATTATAATCTACTGATGCAAAATTAATACCTTCTAAATTTTCATTGATAATTAACGTTATTTATCAGTATAAGTGTCAGTTTTTGTTTAGGAGCCTATGTTAAATATCTTATTATTCAATTTTTTTTTTAAATGGTTTGGTTACTCTCCTAAGAAATACCAATAGATCAAGAATCGTTCTTAAAGTTATAATTTTTTGTTCTTTGTTATCACCTTTTTTAAACAACGAAGCCACCTTAATTATTCACAAACTCCGTTGTTATCTCACGATTTGATCAAATTAGATAATGGAAAAAACTGATACGATTTTCAAATGTTTAAGATTATAAAACAATTTTTTAGCCACAACTTCTTGTCATGTCGCAAAGCAGGAATCGTATTCTAGGTATATATAAACATCGAAGATGTAGAAATCCGACAGTCGAGAAGTCAATATCAATTTTTAAGTACATGCATTGGAGATGTTCTTACCGGTAACTCATTAATTTTACAATTCATAAAGATATTTATTTCATTAGTAAAACTTTAAAATGTTTTGTTTTAGTTTTGGATGGAATTTGAATGCGGTAGAAGAATATAAATAATATTTTTATCCGGCAAAAAAATTAAAGCTACCTATTATTGCCTGGACCATTCAAAACCATCTTTCCAGAAATCTTAAAGCCTTTACCTATAAACTGTGGCACCAAATTATAATAGATTATAAATTTTATTTGTGTAAGATAAAAAGATAAAAAAAAACATTTCGCTATATCAGAAAAAATCTACATCTTTAATAACTTTAACTAATGTTCAACATAATCGACAATATAGTATTTATAGTAATTAACAATTTTTATAAAAAACATTTTTTAATGAGCTTTAATGAACTAATAATAAACATCAACAAAACGCGTACCGTTTCAATAACAGCGCGCTCGCATATTGTAGATATTTTGTACAAACATTTATTTTAGTTCTATATTATATTTTAAAAATAATTCTCTTTCATACTATCTTATTTTTTCTTTTATTTTTTTAACTGTTTTGTAAGACTACAACTTTTTATACATTTAATTCCACTAACAATATATTTGTTTAAAATAAAGAATTATTTTAATAACTCTAGCTTAAATAAGAAAAAATTCTTCTAAAAATAAAGAGAAACTCCACTTTGAATAACTTTAATCTCTTAAAACGTAATGTAAGTACTAATTATTTTTATCAGTGATTTTGCAAAATTAAATTTTTTTTTAATTTAAATCAAAAATTTTAAAACTACAATAGCCGATATAATTGTGCATACATATAGAATTGCAGTTTTCTTATTCCATTTACAAATTTGCTAATTTTAGCATCTTATATGCATATAAACAATAAATAATATTAATCAAATATTACTGAAAACTAAAAATATTTACTAGTAATAAATTATTACTCTGTAAAAATTTTTATATTACTTATTATTATTATTATAAAAAATATTTTAACCGCTTTTAAGTTAATAATTTCAATTTATTGTCTAGATATAAGAAAAGAGTTTAATCGGAAGGAAAATGCCCATAAAAATATTGTAAATGTTTTAAATTGACAATCGTATTTGAATTTTGATAACGTTAACTCTTATTAAGTTTCATCAATTGTTTAATTAAATTTTTTTGTACAAGTGAAAAGCGAAAACGATATATTTTTTATTCATTTATTTTTTATAATTATAATAATTATAAACAAGAAATTATCAATTTCTTTTTTATTTTCACGCACATAATTATTACCATAATAAACTTCAATTTTTCGTGCAATCATGCATACACATTGTAAATAATCATTTGTCAACCGAACAAAGACCGAAATATATATTAGGTAATAGATGAAAAAGTTATATTTTCTAGTTGTAGAGCTATTTTTTCTAGATAAAAGTATGCGAAATATTTTATGGGTATATGATTATTTTTTTAAATTCATTTTTATTTATACAGATTTCATAAATAAATCACTTCTATTTTAAATCACCACCTCCATTAGGAAAAAAACAATAGAGACATTAGCTAATTATTATCCGAAAATAGAACTTTATTTCAACTACCTATATATACAGCTCTCTATACATATAGATCGATCACATGGCCTAAAGCCCCAAACAGTTATTGCACTGAGTGGCATAACATGTCAAGTTATAAAAGCCGGTCTGCATTTAATTAAAATTAATTATAAAAATTTTGACATTTAGAGATATAAAGATAAATTCGTCATCGCAATGAAGGCACTGAGAACGAGTTATTTTTCAAAATTAGGAGTTCAAACGTTTGCGCGATTCAGGTAAATATCAAATCATAACCTCAAATTTTTATACTAATTTATAAACAATCAAAATTGTTTTTTTTTAACATGTTATGGTTTGAAAGATTTAGTATTTGATAATTATTAAAAAATTTTAATAATATAAATTTTATTTTTTAATTAGCACTTCAGCAAAATTAAAGCAGCAAAATAATCCAAAATCAACTGTTGACTATCAAGATGTTAGTCACCATTCAAAACTTTGTGATAATTGGTGGGATCCTCAAGGAAACATGAAAGCGCTTCATCTCATGAATCCAATGAGAATTCAGTTTGTTAGGGATGGTTTAGCAAATACTGGATTTAAAGAAACAAATCCAAGTCGACCTCTTGAAGGAGTAAAAATATTAGATGTTGGTTGTGGAGGTGGAATTTTGTCTGAACCTCTTGCAAGAATAGGAGCTAATGTTACTGGACTTGATGCTTCAAAGGAACTTATAACTATGGCAAAAGCACATGCAGTATTAGACAAAGATCTTTCTTCGAATTTGGAGTATGTAAACACATCGATTGAAGATTTGTCTCAAGAGAAAAAAGAAGAATTTGATGTAGTTGTTGCATCAGAAATTATTGAACATGTAATTGATCAAGAATTATTTTTAAAGGTACGAAGAGGCTTTAATTTATTTTGTAAAAAACAGTGTTCTGATTATTATTTTAATTTTATCTTATTTTATTTTAGAGTTGTGTAGAAGTTTTGAAGCCCAAAGGTTCTATATTTATTACAACATTGAACAAAACTTTTATATCGTGGTTTGGTGGAATTGTTGCAGGAGAATACATTTTAAGACTTATACCAATTGGAACTCATGATTGGAATAAGTTTATAACACCTGAACAAACCAGGCAATTATTAGAAAAATGTAAGATTTATTGTTTCAAATATATTGAATATATAAAATTGCAATATTTATGGTTATTAAATTTTTTTACAGATAATTGCAAAACAAAGTTAATCCATGGATTAATTTATAACCCTGCAACAAGTGCATGGTCATGGTCATCCTCAACACAACTAAGTTATGCTCTTCATGCAGTCAAACAAGATACCAAAAAATAAAGTCTAAAATCAATGTTTTGTAAATATGAATTTTCTTAATGTAAAAATGCTGTATAGAAGTTAAATTATATTTGTCAATAATTTTAGATTATGAGTTTTTATAATTAGCTTGACATGATTATATAATAATTTCCAAAAAATATGAAATATAGAACAAACTATAAAAAAGTATTTTTCTTTGAAATCTTATACTTTGTGAGATACTTCCCAAGTTAAATCATAATATTCTTTTTTTTCTTCAAAATTTTTTGAAAATAGAAAGAAAATTATGGTTTAAAATTTCCATTTTAATTTTTTTTCCAAATTCTAAATTAAAATGATGTCAAAATATTAATTTCACAATTTATTATTAATTTATTACCAACTAACTATAAGTAAGAATATAAATCTTTTTTAGTTACAATTAGTAACAAGTTTTTTCAGTGCATTATTCAACTTAGAATAATACTTATTAATTTATTTATTTTTGTACTTAATGAAAAACAAGTATAGTTGAAGTATTTAAATATGTAAGGTCGTATTTTTAAAAAGAGTATTAAGAGTAAATGAAAAAATAGAGAATTTTATGGACTTATATTTATGTTTAATACTTACAAAATTGAAGAAGCACATTCTTTTCAGATGGCGCTGACATTTTTTTCGTACGCAATAATGTAATACTATTTTGTAGTAAAAACAAAACGCATTCGTCAACAATAGCTATTTGTCAATAATATATCATATTCCAAACTTCGTTCCGCAAATAGTAACAATAATCAAATCCGCATTTACATTTAATCCACTCTAACCTTCAATAACCTACCACAACATCCCAGCCAAGAATCAACAACTTCCAAAACGAAAATCATTCATGCAATCATGCACGTTCTACCTTCCACCAGAATACATTGTAACCTCAAACATAATCAAATCTCGCGCTACATTTCCGCACTGCACGACTGCCCCCAAGCGCACGCGCCGCGAACTCGTCTCCAGAGCCTGCATCTCCAAAATATATATACGCGCACGTGCGGAAGCCGCAGGCTCACTCCACTCTGTCTATACCTATATACTTCATGAGCCTACTGAGTGCGTGCTGCGCCTCCGAAAAAGCCGTCTCGTCGCCCCGCGCGCTCCGAAGATTCGCGCTCTTCTAATATACCTATACTATAGCTATCTCCCTCTCGCTCACTCTCAGCGTAACCTCTCCAAAGCTGCACTATTCGCGGCGCGCGCGCGCGCCTCTAGTTCCTCTCCTGTGTTATTCGATATCTACCTTGTGCAGCGCGGGCCCCCAAACAACGGAAAATAAGCGCACACCTTCGATATTTAATCTACCTGTCTCTCCTCGCGCACGTTTGTTACTTTTTTTTTCGACAATCCCAGGCCAGGCGGACGCTCGGAAGTGTAATTATGCTCGGGGCGAGCGTAGCCCGGACCTTGGACTAGCTTGCCGCATTAGTCGGTGCGTCGCGGAGGAGCCGAGCTAGAGACTCACGGAGATGAGGCTGCGGGCAATGCCGTGATTCTCAGTGATGCTTCCCTCGACCGGCTACTTCAAGGCTATCAACTGCCCGTTTTACGAGAACGGCTACTGCGAGAGGCCCTACTGTCACTTCAGGCACTCACGCCGAGGTAATTCAGTGGCTCCTTGCTCACGAGGAGCGTGACATAATAATCTCATGGTTTTTGCCTTTGTTGTGGGAAGGGACAGTCTTTTTGCCCTCTCTTACGGCTGTGCACTCGAGTAATAGGGGGTCAACAATTTTTTGGAGTCTTGTCACTTTTGTCGTTTGTTGATGGAGATTCTGGGTTTTTCTTCGTTTGTTTAGTGGTTTTTTAGATCTCCTTAGTACATAAGAATTACTTTGTTGACTTTATTTTCATTCAGAATTTTGTTTTTTTAGATGGAGCCAGCACATCTACGGTGGTCACATCGGAGACTAGCCAGGCGCTTTCGAAGTCTCAAAATACAAGCGCCGCCGTGACAGCTGCAAATTCTGATGTTATTCAGCATCTTGTCTCAGAGGCGGTGAAGAAGGTGTTGGCTGATCAGAATGTCTCGGATTCAGAAAACATTGTAAATAAGGTTGTGGCAGGGCTGAAGCCTACCCTTCCTGCTGTACTCTCTACCACTGCTCCAGTTGTTAAGCCAGATGTAGTTGCTCCAGATCCTATAATTGGGAAGCATACAAGCGTACCTGTTCTCCCAACGGTAAAACCATCGTCACACACTTACAATCCAACCCCTATTGCCGAACTGAAAAAGAGGCACCTACCTATTACTGCTTACGAGCCAACAAGAGAGAGTAAAGCAGTTAAAAGAAAGTCTCCAGACACTGAAAGACCATGGATGGATGTTATTCGCAATATCAGCGGTCTTAAGGAATCAAAAGTTAGTTATACTCCAACTGCTATCAGTCAAACAAGTTCAACGGAAAAAAAGAATTCACTTCACAGTTATATTCCAACAATTAAATCTGATAATTCGTTGAATTTATATGATATCAATAGTAGTAGTAAACACTCGTACATTCCTGGAAGAGAAAAGAGAAAAAAAAAGAAGGAAGTTTATCATCCAAAACCAAAAAAGAGACGAGAAGAATATGTTCCTAGAAAACCTAAAATCCCTTTGAAAAGTAAGCCAACTTTAGATGACGAATACAATGTATTTGATGATATTTTAGGTGGTTCTGAATCAAATCCAAGTGTAATAATTGATGAGGAATCTCGAGATGTAATAGAAGTTGAGTCAAAGGGTTCGGATGATGATGTTATAGCTATAACAAATATAACCAAAGATGATGATGAGGTAGAAATTCTAGTTAGTAAAATATCTCAGCAAGATGAGAAAGAAAATGAGGAAGCGAAAAAGAAGAATGAAACAAACAATGAATGTGAGAATAAGAACACAGATCGATCAAATAAAGAAAAATCTGATAGACAAGAAGAATCTTCAAAATATAGTAAAGAAGATTCTTCAACAAGTAAAAGTAAATCTTCAGAAAAATCTAATAAGGAAGATTCAAAACACAGTAAACATAGAGAAGATTATAAGCATATTAAAATTAAAGAAGAAGATTCAAAATATTGCAAAAGTAAAGAAGATGACATCAAACACAGTAAAAATAAGGAAGATGATTTAAAACATAGAAGCAAAGAAGATTCAAAACACAGTAAAAGTAAAGACAAAGATAGAGGTGAAGAGAAAAAAGATAAAGAAAAGAGTAAAGAAAAAGATAAACACAAATCTAGTTCAAGAAGTAACGATAAAGAACACTCTTCCTCATCTTCGAAAGATAGAAGTAAAGAAAAGGATAAAGAAAAAGAGAAAGACAAAGATAAAATTAAAGATAGTCGAGGGAATAGTAAAGATAATTCTCATCGAAGTAAGAAGGATTCAAAATCTGATAAAGAGAAGAGCTCAGGTTCTAGGGATTCAAAGGATAGTAAAAAAGACAGTAAAGAAAAAAGTAGCCATAAATCTGATGATAAAAGTAAGCACAAAAGTAAGTCAAGTTCTTCAGATCCAAAAAGCAAATCTAGCAAACAATCCCATAAAAGTTCAGATAAGCCTGGCTCTCATTCTAGTCATAAATCCAGTAAATCAAATGATAAACGTACAGAAACTGAAGATGAAGTTAGTGACAGAACTGAAGACAAATCAGATCAAGATGAAAAATTCGATGGTCCAGAATATGAACAGTTTTCACCATTTTATGATGAACAACTTCTTGAAACGGACGATTCAGATCATGACGTTGAAGAAGAATGCCGAAAAATTTTCCAGGTAAATTTTTGCGTACTCTTTAAAATAATTCTATTATAGATAATGATTATTGTTATTATTAATTTACAGGAATATGAGGTCTCTGATCATCCTAAGGATGTGACAAGTAAAGCACCACCAAAACCTGAAGCTGAAGACCATGAAGAAATTTCTAAGAAAAGAGTTGCTCATCCATCTGCAGTTTCAAGTATGACAAAACAAGTCGGACCAGCACAACCTGCAAAGCGCTTGATCAATCCTCAACAAAAAATGTACGATAGATGGAGAATGATGAGAGAAGCAGCAGCTGCTCAAGCTGCTGAAAGAGCAGCAGCAGCGCAGGCGGCTGAGAATGCAGCTGCAGCAAAAGCTGCTGAAAATGCAGCTGCGAAAAAATTGTCAGAAGAAGAACTTCGCAAAAAGAAACTGCAAGAAGTTTTAGTGAAAAAATCTATTGAACATAGTTCCATTCTTCATAACGAACATCAAGTGAACGGCAATGGTTTATATTTTTTAATTCGATTTACAGTATTAATTTAAAAGAAAATTTTAATAGCATTTTTTTGTTTTTGGTAGGTCGGATAAGAATAGCACAAGTTCCTTATGCCAAGTCACTTGCATTAGAAAAGAAGAAAGTTTTGGAACAAGCAAAAGTAGAAACGAAAACCGTAGCGCAGACTAAAAAGGGAGGATCACGCGTTGCGCATATTCCTCAAATAGTATGAAAAATTGTACTTAATAAATTAAACATTTTTTCTAACAGTCTAACAATCTTTTGTCTGAATTTACAGGTACCGCAATTAATTCGCCCAGAACCCCTTCAAACACCTAACTGCACGCAAAAGTTCCCGCTGAATGTGCGCCAGTTTTACTTGAATGCGATGCAGGATATTTGTGTTCAAATTTACACGAGTGGCGATGACGCAGCTCAGAGGGCTGTGCGCGAGGAGTTCGCCTGTTACGAGAGGTGCAAAGCCTTGAACGTGTACAAGAACTCATGCATGCTCACGGTTCACAGGCTTCGAAAGGAGGTAGATCAAAAATCCAATGAGTCGTCAGCCTCCTACAGTGGTACGGTTTCGCATGAGGCTGTACTTGCCGGCAAAGTAAAGGGTTCGTGGAGTGTGATAAAGCCAAAGAAAACACTGACCAATTTTAAAGGCGTAGCGCTATATAATATGCTTACTAAATGGATACTGACTGAGCAAGAACTCAGAGACAATGGTTTTCCGAGGCCACATCCTGACGGTCCGAAGGTGGGAATATAATTTTAATATCAAAGATATTTATATCTTATATTTATCTTTTTTATATTTATATTTATATCTGAAGAAAATATTTTTTATAATGCGAAATGCTTGCAGGGTCGTGCTAAATTGTATGTAGCTAACGTAAGGGGTCAATCAACTATTTCCAAAGTGCCTAATGAACGTTATTGCTGTCGCTGCAACAAACCTTTCATGGTAGATAAACATGGATTTCCCGTAAGAAAAGAGAACTGTATTTATCATTACGCAAGGAAATTTACGTTTAGAGGGGAAAGTAAATACATGTGCTGTAAACAAGACGGTTCAGCAGACGGTTGTTGCGATGCAACAACTCACGTTTGGGATTTCGTTGATCTTGAAAATCTCAGGGGATACGTCCAAACTTTCGATAAAGGTACTTTGCAATTTCATCCAACAACAGTTTATAAATTTAAGTTATTCAATTTCTTGTATTATTTATTTGACGATTAATTATTTATTTTTTAGACAATGCTTCCGCTGAAGAACAAGGTATATTTGCTCTTGATTGTGAAATGTGTTACACGACACAAGGTTTAGAATTAACGCGCGTAACTGTAATAAATGAAGATTGTCAAGTTGTATATGAAACGTTAGTCAAACCCTCTCATCCAATTATCGATTTTAATACCAGGTGATTTAAATGCACATATAAGTGCTACAATAAGCAGCTAAATAGTATGATAAATATAAAAAAATTATTTTCTTTTTTGTAGATTTTCTGGTATTTCTGAAGGCGATATGAAAACTGTGACAACATCATTACTAGATGTTCAAGCGACACTTCTTTCGATGTTTTCATCGAAAACAATACTTATAGGTCACAGTCTTGAAAGTGATTTCAAGGCGTTGAAGCTCTTACACGAAACGGTTGTTGATACCAGTGTTATGTTTCCACATAAAAATGGTCCTCCTTATAAAAGGGCATTGAAAACGTTATCTTCAGAATATCTTCGAAAAATTATACAAAATGAGCGTAAGTTTTTATTTATTAATTTAAAGTTTTCCAAAATAATTTTTAAAAATTAATATCGAATTGATAATATTTTGTCTTACAATTTAATACGCTTCTGTATTATAGTTGGCGGACACGACAGTAAAGAGGATGCGGTAGCTTGTATGGAACTTGTGCATTGGAAAGTAAAAGAAGAAGCGAAACTCCAGTAGAGTATACATATTTTTTCGAGATAAGTATTGTATACTGTCGTACTGCCGAATGTATTATAAATATTATGTAAAATATTGTAATATACGCGAACAATTTTTCTCATAATAGTGTTTGTCTAAAATACTCGAATAGTTAATTTTTTCGTACAACTTGATAATGTTTGTAGCAAGATCTATAACAGATCTAACAAATAACATTTTATACTTCGTTATTTATATTTTATGTCTGGTCGATCTAAATTCATTCTCTCTTTTGTAGGTCATTTTTTTTTTTTTTTTTTTTAATATCATTATCAAGTAAGTCGTTCATTAAAAATAATAGTTAAATGTATAAACATGTACATTTATAATTTAACTTATAAATCCTTAACTATTATAATTTGTCAAACAATTGAAACTTCTGTAATTGAGTAATCCAAAAAATTATAAATGCTTTTATATTCAATTTGGGAATTCAGATATACATAAATATTTTTGGATTACTTGATTGAATAAATAAAAAAAAAAAAAATGAATTGATTTCTTGAAGTACTATTTTTTTTGTTAAAAATAAAAATTTTTTTTTTCCTGATTTATTAAATATATTTTTATTCATAAACATTCAGACTTTCTAATACAACTTTATATTTGTGACAAATAAATATTTTTTCATTAACATTCTTGTGTTATTTAAAAAAAAAAAAAATTTGGACTAATTTACATTAATTGATACATTTAAAAAATATATTTTTTATATGAAATTAAAATGAAGAAAAAAAACTTTAATTGAGGAACGTGCTGTTTTGCTGATTTTTATTATCTTTTGTAAAAATACACATGAGATTCTACACATCATTGATCAGTCCTGTTAATACAAAATTATGTGGGATCTCATCGCTTTGTCCGTCTTTAAAATTCTTTTTTGAAAACTTGTCTCGCCTACGGGATTTATTGTCTGGGACGATGCAAAGTACAAATATACATGTTATATCGAACGAAACAATAACTATAACAATGCACAGTGTTCACCACTTTATCTCGAAAATCACGCGCGCCGAGCAATTCTGTGGAATGTTTTCGTTTAAGAAATAAGGAAAAATAAACAATAACGGGAAAAGAGGTGGTTGATTTGTTCTGCGCCTCACCGCGAAAGGGGGGATAACAATGAATATACAAATATACAAAAACATTAACAATTACAGTAATCGCATGTATAAATAAGAGAGAAACGAGGACGTATAGAGCGGCTGAAGTTTTTCTTTCGCAAACATTCTTTTAACGTATACATTTATACATCACTTGATTTTGCTTTCTCAATTTGTTTGGCTGACGATAACAAACTTTGTACATATACTTGATCGCTCGATCATGGATGAATCGCATTAGCTAAGCTTTGATTTGGAATTACCGACCGATGCAAAAACGCACAAAGTTACTCTCATCTCTATCATATCTCTCTGTTCTGTTTAATCGCTCTATTAAAAACGCCAAAGCCGCACTAGTTGACGGATTGCTGTACTCGCTCTCTCGATAATATAAATTACTCCTAGATAGAGATAATCGCGCGATCAACTACGCGATTTCCTCTCCTAGATTCCCCAAGTAAAAAAATTTTATACGCTGTACACGATTTTTTGCAGGATTTTTGTACAACGGTTGTAGATACCTTGTGTAAATAATTGACAAATAAAAATGTTGTGAATTATAAAGTGCAAATGTGTTATTTAATAATCTGGGATAATTCATTATTTTATCAGTTAAAGTTAAAGTTTTTTCACAGGATTTGAAACATTAATAATTGGATATGTTTATAATTATAATTTACATACCAATACAAATTTTGTTAATATCAATCAATTAATAAATTATTAATAATTAGATGTAATAATTTAAGTGAGCAGCTTTTTTCATCATATAAATTTTTTGTATATTTTTTTAATAAAATTGATATATTTAACAAATTAATTATTTAATTCTTAAAATAGTTCAAATTACTTTAGTCATAATAGTATACATATTTAAAATTGTAATTAATTAAAAATTTATTAGATTATATTTTTTTATATAAATTTTGGTTTTATTTATTACAATTCTAAGTGTATTTTTTCACTTGGGGCACTGACAATTACACTCTGCTCACTCTTCTTTTGAGTATTATCTGAAAAAAGGCTAAATATTAGCCGTTTTCCAAAGATACTCCGAATTTCTTTTTTTTTTAAGGGCTACTTTTTCTAATATACAATAATATTTACATACATGCAGGCACGAACATTATTTTTCATACCAAGAAAAAACACTTTTTTATATAGCTACTATTTCTCTGTACATTTAACTAAAACTACGTTAGAATAATCTAATTGACAGTCAAGTCCATAAATCTTGCTGATACTTCTATACAACAATACTTTGTTGTGTGTTACAAAAAGCGAACTCTGGCTTAAATTTAAAAATTTATATTTGGAATGTAAGTGCGTATATGTTAGCGTTTTTTATAAAATTAGTTAAAAAATTTTTTTGCAGTAAATAATCTTCGTGCTTTAGTTTTTATATAATCTAAACTAAATAAATAATTTGTTATTAGAGTTCAATTCTTGTAACTAGTTTATAAATCTGCGAATTCAAGTACAGTATTTCTTTTGTAAGCTTATTGACTGAAAACATCTAACGTGATAAATTTTGTTATTCTTTTTATCATACATAATTTAAATTTAATTTACCACTTTACATTGACATCCGCTGATTTAAACGTACTGTTTGTATTTGTCTTCGCATTAAAAGAATGTGAATCTTATAACAGAAATAAGAGAATATTATCTCTCTTTGGCTTTGCTTGATGACAGTTTTGATTTGTACTTTTTGGTTTGTGATATATTTTTCATTCTCCAAAAATTGTTGATCTTTACTTTTGAAAAAGAAAGAACAATTTTTGTCCAACATAATACAGTAACAAAGTAACTCGCTGACTATTACAGAGTATCTTGCGTGACATTGTTAAGAAGATTAAATAAAAAAAAAGTAACATTGAAGGAGCTGTTTGTTGTACTTGTACCATTATTCGCTATTAACATTAAATATAATTAGTGCCTAACTATTTATTTTTATATTCACATTCTTTTCAGTAACACGAAAATTCAGGTTGCATGCTAAGATATTGGACTTTCTGAGGCCACGAAATTCCTCGCTGCATAGCCTATACTCTAAAAAGGATTAACTTAGCGAAGGCTTTTTCTTTTCTATATAATACTATCAGGTCTGGGCACTTTTACGTTATACATTGATCAAAATTCATGTTTTTTGTTTTTGGTAGTAAAATAGATTTTTCTGTATATTTTCGGAAGATCGGTTTTATTAAAAATATTTTTATTCAGAATAGTGATTACTATGTTCCTGGCAGAAATCTGAATATCTCGAAATAGCTATCAGGGTATTTAATAGCCAAGAAAGATGGCTTCTTTTTTGCTGAAACAATTTTTCTAATCATTCTCAACATTCATTGGTCTAATCTCTGATGCACTGATCGTTCCTGAGCTATTATTTTTCAAAATTGGGAAAGATCTGTTTTTTTTTTATTTTTAAGTATAATTTTATAGCTTTTCTATTTTCACTACTTACTTAGAAAATGGCTAATAATAGGCAAGTATGCGTATTCTTGCACCATTAAATGTTACAAAATGGTCTAAAAATACGTTTTATTTTCCAGCAAAGCTATAAACTCTTTTTTCAAGCCATTTTTGTGTAAACTATCTATTTCGTAGCCAAAAAATAATTTCGATTTCCACCAGGGGAACGTCAAATGCTGCTTTGGTAATTTTAGTTTTAAAAAATACTATTTTTTAATCAAAGAGAACTTTAGTAGTCATTAAACCATTAAAAATAATGTAACTATATGTAGCAAATTTTAGAAATCTTAAAAAATTTAGATTTTTTAATACTTATACTTTTTTAAGGTACACTGTTGAAAATTTATTGTTAAATATTTTTTATTAATTAAATGTAAAGTTGATTTATATCATTCCATGATTATAATATATAAAAATTGAAAAACGCAAAATAAAATTGGAAACCCTTGCAATTAGAATTAGCATTATTTCATTCTTTTAAATGTAAATGACGATATGGCTGTCAATTTAATTATATTAGGTAATAAACGAATTCTTTAGGCAAAAGTTGCCTTATACTCATTATATAATTAATATACAATCCTTTCAGACCTTTTGTCTATTGTCATAAATATTAAATAAAATAAAAATTTTCATTTATTTTTGAAAAATAAATTAAAATTATGATTTTATTGGTTGCATTTATATTATATTTAATATATAATATAAAAATATATTTTTATTTAAATCGAAATATATTAACAGCATCAAATAAAAATGCCTTATCATCTATGCTTGAACACAGGAAATATGTCTTTTCTATTTGGAGCTGCCGATATCTTTAAAGATATAGCAAATACATATCTTAAAATATCCGATAAAAGCACATTTTTTTATATTTAAGCTGTAAGAAGCTTAAGAAATTATAAATTACTATCATATTATGCTTAGAAAAAATGTTGGTCTGAAAGGGACAATCTCTCTTTAAAAATATTAAAACAAAATTAAAATAATAATAAAAAATCTTTATCCAAGTCGGATGAAAAGTATCAATTCAACAGTGCCCGTAAGTGCGTATTTATAGTTATGTACACAATATCATATATAAAAACATTCAATATTCGAAGAAAGAATAGATCATATTAATTGCACAATATTCGAAGCTGCGCCCAGTCCCTGACTCATATGTTTAATATTTATACATGTATAATACTCGCTCGACCCGAAACTCGGCGACGCAAGGAGGCACATCTCCTGTCAAACAAAACTGCACTCGATTCTTAATGAATATTTCGAAAATTTTTTTTTATAAAGGACATCTCGTGAAAAGCGAGCTCAGCCTATTTCTTTATTAGCATAACAGCAGGTAGACTATCAATCACCATTACAACAAGCCTCGAATTAAATACCGAATATCCAAGTATTAAAAATACTTTCTCATGAAAAAAAAAAACTTTCGAAATATTCAGATTTTCAAAAGAACGGTTCATCACAGCTGGACTTGCGCTCCTCGCGGTACATCCACCCTCATAATCCTTAATTTCCTAAACTCTAGCTAAACAACGCTCGATAAACGTCTCTCTCTCTCTAATCTCTTGCTAAAAACATTATCACCCGCGATTTCAATTCCTAATCCATCGTACAACAAAGACACATTATCACTAGGAGCGCGCGGTCAGCGCTGCCGCTATTCTTCATTTTAAGGCTTGGTCGGCTCGCCGAGTCCCTCCTGATCGCCGACGAGGTAGAGGAACTGGAAGGCGATGGCGAGGAGGCTGATGCCGAGGAGGTCGCCCATCGCCGTGAGGTAGGGTATCGCCGAGTTGTCCGGGTCGATTTTGCGCTTCCACATCCAGTGGATCATGATGTAGGCGATGTAGAGGAGGGCGGCAACTTGGAGCATCGCCGCGCAGAGGTAGACGAAGACGAAGAGGGTGGACATTGAGGTCTGGCCTTCTTTCATGTAGTTTATTAGGTAGATGAAGATTATGTGGCCCGGGATTACCATGCTCATCAGGACGCGGGTGGTTCGCGCGTGCATTCCTGAGGAAAGGTTTGCTTTTATTTTTAAAGTTATCGATAAAGGGATGATGTTTCTTTTTCTCCTCATTTTCTCATCTAAAAGATATTTGCGCTTGCAAGCAGTACTGCTTCTTTCTTTCTAAAGACTTTGAAAACCGGACAGGAAAAAAAAATATTATTCGGAAAAAGAAAAACTTTAGACAAACTGAAAACTATATGTTCATGCTGAATAACATTAACTCTTATGATCACATTACTTAATAAAAAAATTATTAAAAAAAAAGAAAAATAAAAAATGTGTAAAAAAAAACTAAATGCGATATCACATACCTTTTCCAAAGAAGCTAGCGATGGGAGTGATGAAGATGACTGGATGCGTGTGGCCAGGCGGTATGAGAAGAGTGCCGAGCTCGGCCTGCTTGTGCAGGGCCGTGGAGATCCGGCTTGCCTGGACGGCGACGAGATTACCTCCTACCCCGTTTATCACCGGCTGGAAGACAGTCAGGTTCTCGAAGCGCGACACCATGAATTCTAATATCAGTCCGCCGCAGCTGAAATTTACAAGAGATAATGTTTTTTTTGTTAAGAAATTGTTGCTTGTTTTAGTGGATCATTAGAACTTGATAGAGAGATTTAAATAGACTAATATTGTTTAAGCTATATTAATTAATAATTATATATAGACAATTTATTTAATTTTTAATTAGAGCGATACTATTTTTCATTTTTAGTTTAAATCAGCTTACATGTGAATTCATACAAAAGATTAATGAAATTTATACTTGAAATATATTAATAATAACCGCTTTTGCCCTTTTTTAATTAAAAAAAATGACAACATCCCGCTCTCCTCGAAATTATTTGAACAAACTAATAAAAAGGCTGACCTGCTGATAAGCATAGCCACGATAACAGGCGTCCAGCCCGAGTAAAGCACATCGTTCGTATACTTATTCTTCTTGGCAATCCAAACCCAGAGCGGCGTGACGAGCACGTAGCAGGCAATGACCAGCGGAGCCAGCCAGTCCTGCTTGTCTATCGACTCGTAGAGTATCGTCGAGATCCAAGACAATAACGCCAGGGAGGTGATGTCGCCGAGGCTGGCCGCTATGGGGGTAGCCACGTTGTCGGGATTGATGTGACAGTGCCGTGAGAAAACTATGACGCCGGCCGTGATCAGGCCCAGGACGAAGCTCGCCAGCGAGGCCGTCACCAGGCTGCTGGCGCAGAGGAGGTAGGCGTGGTCCAGGGAGACGGTGCCGTTGCGGAACGCGCCCATCACCATTGCCACCACCGAGCCCAGGAAGCCTACCACTATCGCCTGGCACTGAAATTTACAGGGGGAATGGTTAATGCTTTTGTAACATCTGTTTACTTTTTTGTAGCTTAACATCTTTTAAATTTCAGATTAAGGAATTTTTTCATCTTAAAATAAGTTATCATGGGTTCCACGAGTATTATTCTTGCATACATTGTATCCAATAATTATTTGTTTTAAGCTTTATTTCTTATGTAAACTAAAAAATGCAAGAATTTAATTTTTATAATTTTATCTGTAATAATAAAAGTTTTCTATAAAAACTTATAAATACCAACGTGATTGATATTTCAGAAATTTAAAAAAATCTTACTTTTTGAATTATTAAATTTTTAAAAATTTTTTATCAGGCAGGTAATAAGTCAACAATACCAGCTTTTAAGTATGTATAATCACGTGAAGTCAATTAAATTATTTAAAATTCAATTAAATTCTTAATATTCATTATTATTTAGAAAGGTGATTGGCCTTTTATTTGCTTATACTGTTTTAGACAGTTTGCACAGATATTCTGAAAAAATTTATCTTTTTTCCTACAAATTTAAAAGGATTCAAGATATTTTGATTTTCTAGATCATCATTTAGCAATGTCATTACATAAAAAGTATTCTTTCTCGAAATAAAAAAAAACTATTGCCTATTGAAATAATTGCAATTGAAATCAGTGCAAATTAAAATTGCAAAGTTTTTCAAACCAACAAAAAACAAAGCGAATCCAAAAAAAATTATTTCAAACGAGCCACCATCAACTGAATCCAGTTCTCAAACCCCCCAAACAAAAAACGAGCGCTGCCGCGTCACGCGCTGTCGGTATTAAATCAGCGCTTTTCGTCTACTTAATTTATTAATCTTATCTTAGCGCCCGCGCGCAAGTTCAGCGGTGTAATAAATTATCCGGTTTACATCATCCTGGGCGGAATAAAAATGCAGAGTCGCGGAAGCGCATGCAGCCGTAGGTGCGCTAAGTGAGAGAAGACGAGAAAAAACGAGGAGATAAAAATAGGCGCACGAGTCAATTATTTCATCAATGCGGAAATTAATTATGTTTTTTGCAGAAGCGAGCTTCATTTCCAGGGGATCGAGCGAACGGCAAGGTGAGACAGCCGGATTTGCATGGTGATGAGGTGCTCAGGTGTCTGATGTGGCTGGGAGGATGGCTACGTGATGAGAGAACTAGCGTGGGTGGAGGTAATTAACCTGGTTAAAGGTACAGCGTTTCATTTTTATTTGCGAAAGTTTTCTGTCGTTGGATTGAATGGATTTTGTTGAGAGATTTTCAGAATATGGTGTGAGTGAAATAAGAGATTTTAGTTAATAATGGAAATTGGTTAAAAATATGTATGTGCCGTCGCACAATATTTGCACATAGTTGGGATAGGCAATTATTTTCTGCATTGATACAGTGATTTATATTCAAGTACATTTTTTGGATCATTAGAAAATCAATTGACAGATCGTTTTGTTTATAAGGATAAAAATTACCATATTTAATAAAGATGTCGAACGTAAATTAAGAATCGTAAAAGGCACTCCTATTATAATATTATCATAATATGTTTTTTGTTCTTATTGTGTGTGAATAATCCCAATTATGCAGAATGAAAAATTATTACTAATGTGGCCAATTACAAGCACAAATTTAGAATTAAACTACGTCATCGTGTAAGTACTAACGTTAAAAATTAATCATATAAAATCTCAAATAAATTTTATCAACGAAAATTATTTAAAACTGATTGACAATTGATTGAAAATTTTTGATGAAATCTTGATATACTTGTTTGTTTAGGTGATTAGAACTGTCTTATTTTATCTTCATTTGTTGTGAATGGCATGGAATGGGAAAACCCAGTTTCTATTATGAGTTTCCTGATATACACAGGGATATCCATCATAAAATTATCGGGTACAAAATTTGGATTTTTTACGAATCCGTCTATCTTCAAACATCTCTTTGATACTCTTCATCTTTTTCAATCAAGAAAAACAAAACTACATTTATACTCATTTTAATAAACTAACAAAACTACACTCCCGCTTAAATAATCGAACCCCAGCCTTTAAACCCACCCACAACCTGCCGCATAAAAAGCTTCATTAAAAGCCGATCTAAAAACCCGACGCTCCTTGCCTCATCAAACTTGCAGCGCCGCTGGACTAGTCCCCACGTGACTGATTTATCGCCGCAGTGCCAGGGCGACTGACGCCGCTGGAAGCCCGCCGATCAAACATAGCGCAGGTATATCAGGCGTCGCGCGCGCACCGAGAGAACCAATTCTCCGTGTGTGTCTAAGGCAAATATGCACTCGGAGAGACGGCGAAGGCCAAGCAGTGGCGCAGATCCGTACGGGGAAATGTAGGTTTAGGAGCGAGGGTGGGTTGATTTAAACAGGTTATAGGGATGGATGAAGGATTAGTTGGTGATTGTGTAGGACGTGGTGTGAGAAGTTTTGAGGGTGGCTGTGTGGGGGTTGGTTTGACGGTGGGTAGTGGAGGTGAATTATGAAAGTTGCTGAAAGTGTGGGTGTGTGCTTTGATTGGAAAGTGAAAAATTTAGTATGTGTGACTTTTATCGAGGTTCGAATAAATGAATTTTGCTATGTATTCTTTTGATTGTAGAGAGTTATTTTTTTTTTTAAATGTACCGTACACACACTAATTGCGATATGAATATCTTAAAAGAAGGAAAAGTAAGAATAAAACATTATTACGTCGCAAAATCTACCTTTTATAAAACTCATCAATTGTTTCCTTAATCAAACTAATCACATACCCAGTAATTATTTATAAAATTCACATTACACGACATCAAGCCAAACTCAACCCATCCAATTCTCTGGACTCTCGTTGCACAATCCATCAAACCGAGCCATCAAACTTTTAATTCCGCACATCCCGGATTCTCCGGGCGAATCATCCGAGTCGCGCCTCGCTTCCCGGCGACGATTTGACTTTACGATTATCGCCGCCGCGCGAATCAAGACGGATGCTGATTTATTCGTTTCATTATTACGAGACGACTAATGCCTCCTGTCTATTTTATCATTTTGCCCGCGCGCTGCTCTCCAGTCGTGCGAGCTCGGCTTTTTGACTGTTTGAGAAGTTGGGATTTGTGCGAGAGGTGTCGGGAAAATTTTGTAGGTGGATTTTTTTTTTTTTTGGCGAGGTTGAATGATTTTTTTCGTGGTTTTTTGATTTTTACACAGCTGTGAAATTTATGGACGATGTAGTTAAAATGCGGAAAAGTGAAGTGCTTGGTAAGTTCCGTTTGATTCGAAATTTTTTTTTAGCCTCGTTAATCAAATTGATTTTGTTTGTTTTGTTTTTTAAAATTAATTTTTTGGAAACCGGAAAATAAATGATCAAATAAATCCATTGCAGATGTCGAAGAAGTCGCAAATCAATAAAACGCATGGAAGTTTTGGCCGAAATAAAAATCCAGAAAAAAAAACCCATACGAGGAGCGTAGAAACAATAACTGATAAAAGATAAAGACTGCTAACTGCAAAGAGTAATAATTCAATATTAGACATGTGGTTTATGAAGAAGCTTATGCGTCTTTTTTTAACTCGACCAACACGAGAAACCACGCGTTCAAGCTGAATTCCCAATGTCAATGAGTGTTGATTTAATGATACAAGTTACCTTAATTACCGAATTCATTTGTTTTTAAATCGAGTTACCGAATTCAAAGAAACGAAGATCGGTATGATGATTTGAATAATAAATATCGTTCACTTTTGCAAATCAGCTTGCAGCGATCCTCGATCGCCTGAACAATTTCACCCGTTACTACTTACACCATCGGTTATTAACCAAAAAAAATCCCTGATAATATATTTCCCATAAAAAATAATTTACACCAGAAACATACCTGTATCAAAACGAGATTCCCGACGATCATGTACCATTGCTGCTTCGGCGTGTCCATGTGGCCGAGGTTCGCCTGCGTGGACAGCCGCGACGCCAGCGTCATTTCCAGGTTGCCCTTCAGGCCGAGGAGCGCCGGCACGAGGATCATCAGCTCGTTTACTTTTTCGAAGACTACCCAGTACTGTAATAAAGATTTGTACAGTCGGATTTTTAAATCAAACGGGGAATGAAGTGTTTACTGCGAGTAGGTTGCGAATAAAAAATGTTTTAATAGCTATCAGTGTCAAGTTTTAATGTGATTGCGCGAATTTTGAGGCGTTATACTTTTTTCAGATATTAATTGTGTCAATAGAAATGTTTATATTGTTCATCTTAGAATTAGTAAAATAAATTTCTTTAATTACGTCTCATTTTCATTTTTCATAGAGCTTAGGGTTTGATTAAAGGATAAAAGTCATTTTTAATTACGTGTCAAACACAGAATAAAGTACGTTGAAAACTTTGATAAAAATATTATTTTATTTGCGAGAGCTTGAGTAACTTTTAACTTTTAAAGAAGTCCGGCTTTCAAGTCTCCCAATTCATGGAAATATTTTCACCTTTGCGAGCGCTCCAAACTTTCAGCACTTTCATAGAACTGCGATAATTATATTTCTTACTCGAGAGCTAATCACATTTGAGTTTTAGCATAGACTTTTTTCAAACTTCATTTTTCATCTTTCCCACGCTCATTTCAAACTTAATTACCTCATCAAACCTAAAAAAGAGCTCTGAAAACAAATTTACAAAAAGTAAAAAAATAAACCCACCTGAACCAAATCGAGCACCAGCCCCGCGCCGACCATGCCGAGGCCGGCTATCAGAAAGGGTATCGAGACCTGCAGCGTGATCGCCAGATACGACTCCATCGGCTCCTTCGACTCGTCATAAATCTTGCTCTCGGCCACGAGGTCCGGCAATCTAGTTGTCCCGCCCTCCTCCAACAAACTCGCCGAGTCCTCGTTGTTGCCGGGGTGTCCAGCCACGCTGATGTGGTGCAGGGCAGCCGCGCTGCCCGAGCAGCTGGGGCAGCCGAGGAGGCCGCTCGTGTTGGCCAGCTGGGCCAGGGAGACGTGGGCGCCGACGTTCGACTCGGAGCAGGTGCGGGACCTGCCGCCGGTCGGTGTCATCCGCGCGATCTGGGGATGCTGGGGTGGATGGCTGGGCTGCATGCCGGTGCCGTTGCTCGATGCCTTGGGATTGGCCTGCTGCGCAGCTTGCTGAGCCTGGGGGGCTTGGGGTTGAGGTTGCTTCGGGCCCTGCAGCAGCGGCTCCTTACATTGCTCACTGGAAATTGAGGAATGAGATTGTGATTAGTCAGGATTTTTTTTTTTTTTTTTTATTAAAAAGTTAAAAGATATGAAAATTTACTTATAATTAAAATAAAAAATAACTAAAGTTTAAAATTAACGCTAAAATTTTTTGCGTAAAATACACTCTAAGTATAGTTTGGGCTAATATTATTTCAAATTTGAATAGTTATTTTTTACTTTTCTTAAGTAAGTGGCCGCCCTCATAGAGCTTGGTATCAGTTTATATCGACGACGTGAATCTTCCTACACATAAATTTTAGATTCGCGGTTTCCTGTCTGTGCAAGCAAGATTTGCTCTGCAACTTTAAAGCTCGATAAACAGAGCTTTGAGTTCTCATCGACCAAGAGCACTACGTTTTTTCTATTTTAAAATGAAAATTTATCTATACTTGAAACATTACACCATAGTGAACAAAGAAATGTCACTAATTATAGGAATAGTGAAATCCTATTCTTGAATTATGGGACTTCAAAAGACTTATGTTACGTATATAGATTTGTAGCTGCTGTTATATTTATAGGAGGTTAAATTTAAATACTTAAATGACACTTTATTTATAGAGATATTCAGTAAATCGTTTTCCAATTACAGTAATTGGGCCAATATTCGTTTGACTAAATTTAGTGCTGTTGTGATTAAATTCGATCAATAGTGAATTGATTAACAATTAAAAGTAATGACTACATTTTTTTATTTGAATCAGTTTTACTCGTGACACCTATTATACTATTACTCGCAAGAAAATAATTAATTTATTTTCATTTATACTTAAATAAATATTAACTACTTAAATCACATGGAACTTAAAGCTGAACAAATAATTGCTACGTTGAAAGCAAGTTATGACATAATTATTTTACTTTTTTGCGTATGAATTTTATGTCTATTTTATGTTTAAACAATTCGACAAGTACACGACGTATGTATCGTTAAAGCTTAAACATTTTTGATTTACTTCTTTATTTTATCTTTTTTATTTTAAGTGACAAACGTAATTTTTTATTGCAGCCCCGAAACGCAATCTCTTGTTGAAATCTTACTAATCCCTGTGAATATTGTAAAATGTAGAAAGAATTTATTTTTATTTTGCAAAATTAAGGATTATACAAAAGTATAGATCAATCAATGAGATTTTCAACTTAGAAGTTATTATAAATGTTATAATTCATTAATGAAATTAAATAAATATTTTATTTTATTTTTCTGATGTATTCGATTTTTAATTTTATCTATCTTGATGAAGTCGGTGGTAATATCTTATACTGACTTTTATGGCTCAATTTTCTAGTTTTAATCAGATGTTTCCGTGAAAACTAAGTCACTTGTTACAATATTTGCACAGTAATCTATACGTAGTTGAAATATTAATTTGAATGTGACGTGTTTCAGTCATTAACAAATCTTAATTAAGTTATTTTTTTTTATTCTTGCAACGGTGAAAGATGAAAAGACGTTTGTAGAACCTATATTTTACAACTTAATTTTGGTAAAAATTAACACTCTTTATTGGTCCATAATTCGTTTGTAGATTAATGTTTATTTGATTTTAATTTCATCGAAATATTAAGAATAATAGAAATTGCTAATTTTTAAAAATACGAAAACTAATATGAGGTACAAAATTATTTAACACGTTTTAATTTCGTCCAATCGAAGCAATCTAGATGTTATTAAATGAATCAAATCGATATCAGTTACTAATCTCTTAATATAGATAAAAGTGTAAATATTCCACGCTTTATCTCCATCATTCTAAAAACTTGTTATTATAAACTTACAAAAATAAACTTTATGTTTTGATTCGTTTTCCCAAAAGAGTTTTAACCATACAGTCGTAAAAAATTTTAATAATTGAGTACAATTTTATAATATTTAAAAAAGTAGTAAAATCTTAAAAAAGAAAACACAACATTTCTTAAACATTGAAAAAAAATGATATATCTGATACCATTTTTTTGTACGTTACGGAAAACACGAAATCATCAAAGCAAATTTGTAAATCAACGTAATATCAAGTGACACATTGCACGCATCTATCACTCGAAAATTAATGTCAACACACAGAGCAACCGGCAGAAAAAAAAAACACGACAAAGTTACATTTCTATAACGGTATCTTATCTTTTCCTTATTGCTTCAATCGAAACACCTCGCCTCGATCGCTCAATAAAAAACGCGAAATCAGATTACAAATTGTGCACGAAATTACCGTGTTTACCCCCCTAAAAAAATCGAAATATCAAAACTTCAAAGAAATTCCACCAAACACTAAGAGGACAATTTCGGGCCTCGTTAATTAGTCAGCTGTCTCGGCGATCACGTGTCGCACACATCAATCTAAATACAATCTAAAAATAAGGAGCCGATTCGCCGGGGCAGAAGCGCGCCTGTCATTTTTCGTAGCGCAAACACAGACACCTGGTGCGCTGGCGCAAAGCACACAAAATCACGTGTACAGACCAACATCGGCGTGTATAGCTCGGCAAACACTGCAAAAGCAAAAATTAGCTCTTTCTCTCGAGCGCTCCGTTATCTGTCGGACCAAAGCCGGCTAAAAAAAAAACAACTTCACCGTATTTCCTCCACAAAAACAATCTCTACGTCAATTTTCCGCAAAGGCCACCACTTTGCGCGCACTCACAGCAGTCACTTGTAAAAAAAAATCTTGATTCAGTAGTAAAGGGCCGCGCTCGGACGGACCGCAAATCCGCCCGGCGCTGGGCTTAGATAAAACGTAAACAATGCGAGGGCTGGTTTAATATACTTGTTGCTTTTGTTGGGGGCGATCGCAGGCGCCGAACGGGACAGCTGCTGGCGATGTACCTGGCCCTCCTCTGTCATCTTACGACTGAGGGCCCGCCGCGGCGCTCTGGCCGTTATCAACGGGTACGCTAGCTCTAGTGTCGCTCCGCTGTGTGTGTGAGTGTGTGTGAGCCGCGATCGTGACGCCGCCGATCGTTATATAGTCGAGTTTCGCGCCTGAGATAAGAGAGCGACGATGTTTCTGTGTGTATGTTTGTGTGTGTGTGTGTGTGTGTGTGTATATATATGCTTTGCCGGCGAGCGGCTTGGCTACGGGACTAGGAAGTTGCGCAATTGACGGGAGAATGGAATTAGATGAATGGGAGTGGATTGATTTTTTTGGGGTTTTTGGGGGTTTTGAGGGGTTTTTGAGGGGTGGAAGCAGATTTTGAGGATTGTTTGTGTGAGGAATCGTTTGAATTAAGCTAGAAATGAGCTAGCGGTGTGTATTGGATTTTAATTAGAATTATTATTATTTTTAAATAAACAATTTTTTTAATTATTAAAAATTTTTGACATTTATTATGTTGCAAGTAGCTGAGGTGGTTGCGGGATAAATAAAAAAAAATGCAAAATACTGGAAAACCAGATTGTCAAGCTACATTTCTGTACTTATACATCCCTGGTGGGGATCGAACCCACGACCTTTGGATTAGAAGTCCAACGCGCTATCCTCTGCGCTACAGGGACTTGGTTTCTCGAAGCAGTAATGGCACGATCTGAATGAAATATTTGACTGCGTCACTATACGTCTATTAATAGAAATATTATAGTAATAATTATATTGTTAAAAATTTGTAAATTTATTAAAAATTATTTTTTTTATTCATTATTTTGTATTATTTAAAGTCAAAATAAGTATGTTTAAACGAAACATTTTATAATAAATTTTCAAGTATTAAATAAATAATTGTTATAATTATTATAATTTTTTAAAACTATTTATTGTTATTTTTCATGACATTCGCATTATTTATTTCATTATTTAATTGTTTCGTATTATTTAAAGCCAAGATGAGTATAATAAATGTTCACTTATTAAACAAATTATTGTTACAATAATTAAATATTGTTTAAATTGTTTATAGTTCGTTTTTCATGCCGCACATTATTTATTTTATTATTTAATTATTTCGTATTATTTAAAGCCAAAATAATTATACCTAAATGAAACATTATATAATAAATGTTAACTTATTAAACAAATTATTGTTACAATAATTAAATGTTGTTCAAACTGTTTATAGTTCGTTACTCATGCCGTACATTATTTATTTAATTCTACCACAATCACATTGATATTAAATTGAAAATATTAAAATTTTTTTAATAATTTTATTTAAATAATGAATCAAGGTGACGATGACGATCGTAGCCAGCGCCAGGGCAGAATTTATTATCTTTTATTACTTCATTATCGTACTTGCGACTGAATCGCTTTTAGGCGCCACCTACGATTAGCTCTTGACATATGGAATACAATACTATCAATGAGTAAGTATATTTTGGATCCACATGTGTGTCTTTTATGATACTAGCTTTCAGAATACATGTTAATACATGACTTCTAGTAGCTTCGTAATTTTATCTACGTTCTTAATGATTTTCAAACTACATATATTGATTAAGGTGAAAAACCTTTTTCTCGTTAATGTATGTAAAAAGTAAACAACTTTTTCTTTTTGTAATGTAAATACAGTGATACAAGATTTTAATATTTTTATATATTAAACATAAAGTTTTTAATTTTAACTTTAAATTTAGCAACAAATGTACTTAAAACAACTAATACAGTAACTAGTATAATTTCTTGTTTTAACATTTTTTTTCTAGTATTTTTCAAAATTAAATTTATAGACCAAAATTTTTACCGAGTTATCCTAGACTCTGAAAAACTCTTTGTGTACACAAACATGTGTGTACGCTGAATGACGTTGAAGCTCTAGTTCAAGAAAGCAAAGCAAGATGAATATTGTTATGTTCTTTTGAGTATTGCCGTTGATTGAAAACGGATCAATTTTTGTATCTAATAGACAATAAAGTAGAATTTATTACGTTTTATTATTTATGCCTGTGACATTTAAATATAAATAATTATAATTCTTAATTAAATTATAAAATTAAAAAAAGCATTTATTAGCGCATGAAAAGTATTTTAAAAGCGCAGAAAATCCTCAAATTTTTTTTGTTAAGTTTATTATTATAATGGACAATTTTATATATCACAAATTTTAGTAAATTTCTTTTAAAACTAAAACTTGCTTACAAAAGATGTTTATAAAATTGATTTATTAAATATATTTAATAAATTAATTTTAAAGCAAAAATTATAAAAATGGTTTATAAATGTACGGGTAATGAAGCGCACTGAAGCTGTTAAACATTTTGATAAAAAGAAAGAATTCTAAGTTCAATGCTATAGAATTATAATACAAAATAAAAAATATACTATTTTATGAGTATATTTGAATTGAAATTTTTTACCGTATCATTTCAAGGGTTTATAAAGGTATTTGAAACAAAGCAAAGAAAAAAATCGATAGATATAAGGTTACTGCTATTGCTTTTTTCTTCTCTTATGTAGCATTTGTAAAGATGGAGTTAAGAAGAAAATCAATAAAGCTGCACTCTTGACTTGATTATAGCTTATTAAGGCTGCGTCAGTTTTATCTTTATTTAAATTGTAAAACTAATAATTTAATTTTAATTTGTCTATAATAAATGATAATGCATCATTCACCAGAATGTTCGAGTTAACTGTATTTTCTTTATGATAATATTGATATCGTGATTGATACAATATAAACATTGACATAGGTTGATACTACTAAGTGGAAAATTTTTTGAAGTCCAGTAAAGTGTATGCAATTTTGTCTGCGAATTTTTTAAATCTGATGTATTCTAAAACAAATATTGATTTTTAAATTATTATAACTATGCTATATATTTACGACAATTTGAACTCTTAAATATATTAAAATCTATAAAGTTTCCTACTTTACCACAATCCATGTTCTTCTCCAATGTTTTATTTTGAAAAAATATATTGTTGTCTAGATATCTTTACATACTCAATTGAGACTATTTTTATGAAAAATTAGATAAGAAAGATATATTCCTACGTAACTGTAAAGTTTAACATAAAGATTTTAACAATTATATGAACTTAATTATTACAATGAAATTTATAACTTTTACTAATATAAGATCGTATGAATAAAAATGCCATTGCTTTCTGAATTCATATACGAATATAAAGAAAACGATTAAATTGATAAATTTTTGAAGTGTTTTTCACTGTCTCTATGTTCACTGCGAAATATGAGCATTTGTTCATTTGGTGATTATGTGTATGGATCTTTTTACTCTCTCTAGCAGAAATTATGCACACGCCGGTTGGGTTTTCTATGGTTTCCATGCATTGGAGTTCTCTGTGTATGCTATAGCTAAAATTTGTTTGTAATTAAAATAAAAAATTATTCTTGCTTCTTATACAATTTTGTCCACTATTTTCTGCGTACATATTTATTAATTTTAAGCACGCAAAAAGTATTAACGAAAAATTCGCTTTTCATAAATTCATACCTCATTTTCTTTTATCTGCGTTGCTGTACAATATGTTTGATAAGAAACTACATATTCTAATCTGTTTATATTACCTTTAACTATATCAGATATTAAATTTCGAGAAAAAAAGTGTTGTTATTAAAACTTACTTGTTTGTATAAGATGTTTAGGTCATATGTATTGAAAGTTAACATATATATCTTGTAAAAAATTAATAAAAATGTAAGTAAACAATAGTATCAGCGGAGACATCTTTTTTTGTTGCTAATTCGACATTAATCAAAAAAATGATCTTCGTTTTTTAAAGAAATTAATGTTTCAATGTAACGTTGTATTAGCGATTAGAGAATACAAAAACTAATGAAATATAAAATATTAGCACTTGCTTTTTAAAAAGAACAAGGCAAACATCAGGAATTGTTTGTAAATATTTAATGGAATGGTTTTTTTTAATCCAATATATTAATCGGAAGTATATAAAACTGTTCAGAAAAATGTATTTTGAATCTTTTTGCATAACCATATGTCTGCTGACCGTTCTGCAATAAAACATTTCGGTAAAAAGACGTTGATTTGTACTCTTGCAGTTACGGACGAAAAGCGTATGTACTCAGTCGTGCGATAGCCCTCAGCTGAGTAACTGCGTTTACTTGAGCTTCGCTTCTGCGCTTTTCAAAAATTATAAATTTTATTCATTTTATACCAATAAATACTATTATTCTAGAAAACTGATTGAATTCTTTACTTTCGCAAGAGCAAAGAAACTCGATAAAAACAAATACGCATTATATTTAAAATTGCAAGAGTGCAAAAGCACTGATTCGAAGTGCAGATATACGAGCACTTGCAAGTACAAAGTAGCTTTCTCGTTGAATAAATGATTTTCCACTCTTGCAGATTTATATAGCAAACAAGATTGCACGTTGAATTTAATAGTAAAGAAGAGTAATTCAAATGAAAAATGTCAGTCTGAATCAATTTTATGTTATTTGCGGATTTGTACGATTTAAACTGCATGAGATATAAAAGAACAACATGTAGTTCATTTGTAGTAGTAATTCATTTCTTTTGGTTCCTATGTGATTTACAAAAAACATGAAATCTTTTTTAATGAAAAATAAATAATTTGTTTTTAGAAAACTATTTTTTGTTTCTTTGCAATTTCATCTATATAAATAATCATTTTATAATCGTAGATGCAAACCATCTTTTTTCATTTTGTAAGCTGCATAATAAGTAATATCTGAAAATATCTAATATTTGTTAAATTAAAATAGATTTAAGGTTAAATTATAATAAGATTTTTAAATATTAAATTTACTGCAGAGAAGTAAGTATTAGGACACGTGTGAAAAATTATACGCAAACCACGTCATACATTTGTCGCATTGCGAAATTTGAACAAAGCATAGTAATTTTTCATGTCCCGAAAATACGGCAACTGCAGAATAAAATATGTTAAAAAAATTGTTTAATTAATTTTTTATTTGGAAATCCAGGTTGAAACTATGGTAATTTATTCTTGCCAATTATGTGCATCTTGCCAATTATGGGCAACAAATATTAAAATAACATTTATCTATAGAAATTAAGTTCAAAGCATTTCCAAAACTTTTAGATAAGTATCATTTTAACTTTTATTGTCAAAAATTTTGCCCAGAATATGGTAAATTTCTACCAGGATTTGATGGCGCATTTCAAAGTAAAAGTTTCTTAAATTCAATTTAAAAGTTATCTTAAATAAGAAAATTCTCAAAATAAGAAAAAAGGTGAAAAAGTCCAACGTTAAGTGAATTATAAAGCGAGTATCGATAAAAGCATTTACAATTCTCAACGCTTTGTATCTTTCAACGGTATCTGTTTGCTAAAAAGTATTACGAAACCGTTTATACAAATTGGACTTTGTCGAGTTCGCACTTAATCTGTTTCCTGCCAGAATAATTAATTTCTGAAATGGTATAAATTAAAAACTTTATCAGCTTTATTAATTCTGTGCTGTTCCTTAAATTAATCTTTCGATAGGACTAAAACTTAATGTGATTAAAATCTAACTTTTAAAATACTCTACAATTTAATATAATAGCACATAAATAGAAAATTGATTAGTCATTCAAATTGTGTTATAGTCCTTAACTATGTCTAATTAGAAGCTAACCAAAAATAAAAATTATAAGAATAATTAAACAATCTAGTTAGGCCCTGGTCAGAGCCTATATTATTTTAAAGAGTGAAAATAATTTTATTTTCTCCTCTTTACTTCATAGTACATCTTAGATTCTCATAACAAAATCTACGAATTTCCAAACAACTAGATAAATAAAACGTCACAGAACTAAAAAAAAAGAAAATATGCCTCGCACATAAAGAAAATCAATCCAAGCGCAAACATCACGATTACCCGCGCCTTCCTTGCACCACGTCTCGCAGAAAACATCGAGCGATGCATCCTTGTCACTTTGCTCACGCCTACGCGCAAAAAATCCAAACAAAAAACCCGCAACCTCGCGTCACCGCTTCTGTCGATACACGTAAACTTTTCTTTACATCAGACTCGCATCGAACATGCGTGCGTCGGCTTGCAAAAAAAAGTTTGCCAACACGTTTACCTGAAAGTGTCATAGCTGACGATCCTGGCGCCGGTCGACGATGACTTTAGCAGGGAGCTGCTCTCTCTGCCGCCAATAGCGGAGGCACGCGGGGGTGGTAGCTGCTCGCCCAGGAGCCTAATCCTTTCGTCCGTCAGTGATCGGTTAGATCTGAGATTTCGTTGTGCGATTCGTTATTTTACGATAGTAGTGAGCTATTGTTATTGCGAGCTTTTATTTTATCGGTGCAGTATGTGCGAAAAGAATGAACTGATCGCGAGATTGCAGTGAGAGACGCGGACGTCACGATGACGCAGGAATGTAATCGCAGGGGATTTTCGGTCTGGTACAAAGGGAAGTAGAGGATTGGTGGTGATAAGTTGAATGATTTTGCTAACACTTGGTGGTAGAATGTTCTTTTGTTTGTAGTTGAATGGTGAAGTGGTGTGTGGATGTTTTTGCGTGGATGATTGCTGAAGTTTCGAAAATTGCATGTGCTACATTGAATTTGAATATTATTATTATTGAGCGTACTGTACTGTATAAATGGATTTATTTAAGGTAAGTAAACTATTAACGAAATTGAAATGATGAGATTGATTTGATATTAAATAAACATGAGTTTTGATTGACTTAAAAAAATTTAAAAGATAATTTCAAGGAAAATAAACGTATATTTTTTACAAGTTAATCTATTGTATCACTTATTCCCTTGTAAAATTAATTATTAACAATTAAACTTTTTACTAAAAAAGTATTTTCGAGTAATAAACCGTTTCTAATATTCACTTGATTTACAATAACTTATATAAAAATATACTTAACGTTTGAGTTTATACTTAATTCATTTAATTTAATGAAAATAAATAATCATCACTTTTTAAAGTGTATAGATCATTCACTCTATAGTTTAAATTTTCACATATGATTTTTCACATAATTAAATTCGGTTGCCTCATGAGCACATGCATTTTCTTGCGAATCTCATAAAGACTCGAACATTCGCGATAAGCAGACCGCACTTCAAGCACCAACAGTTTCTTTTTGTCCAAAGAACTTTAAAAAAAACAACGATATGTACAATGAATAACAAAATCAAATGAAATGACACTTGCACCAAATAAAGTAAACCAATTTAAAAAATCGAAAAACCAAAACGTTGGATACTTGCGCGCACATATTGAAGTTTCCGCGTTCTCACAAGAGAGCGAACGTATTCGTGTATCTGTCAATGGTAATGAATTGAAATAATGAGGCGCGCGGAACAATACACACCCAATCATCGCTAATCATTTATCTGTCTTTCGTTTCGTTATCGCCGTGTACATCGGTTTAAACACGCTCTTCTGAATCGACGGAGCGCCGAGCGGAAATTTTGAATTGGTGACCCGAACATTCCGGCAAAGTGACAAGGTGTATTGTGTTTTGCCCGGAAGATGATACAAGTTTTATCATTTAGATGAAATTTTGATGTAGAGAACGGTTTAATTGTTGATGTTGGACTGACAGTTTTTTATTATTCTATTTATTTTGTTTTTGCATTTTATGCTTGTAATGTTTTGATATTAATCAACAAACTATTCTATTTATTTCATGCTTTAAATTAATCGTAAGTAGTCTAGAACTTTCGAAACCGTAATATTTACGTTTGATTTATAGGTAGAATTTTTATATTTTGTAAATGAGATTGAATACGTTGTCACATAAACTAAATAGAACAAATATATTTTTTATTTTTATTATTATGTAGTTCTTATAACACATAATTAATATATAAAAAAAATTAAAAACAGCTATATTTACAACGCTAAAATTGTATAAATTTTATAAGAAAGTATAGTGAATTTCCAATATCGAAACTGATATATTTCTTTTAGAATATAGTAATTTTTTCAGCTAGTGTTTTTCCAGTTTGAGCTCTATAATATGGCACAATAATTTTGATTAAAGATCCATTTCACGGTTGCTCCATTTATTTATTTTTAATATAATACCAATCGGTAGTAAATTTAAAATAAATGCCAATTATCAGCTTCACTTTTAGAACATTAATTTATATTAGAATTTTTAAACTCATTATAAAAAATGTAAGAGAATAAATATATTTTACAAAGGTTTTTATTTTGCGTTATGCTAATAATTATCAATATTAATGTTTGCATAAACAATATATGTATAATAATTTAAAATGTTTTGTTAGAAAGAATTCTTCAACAATTTTTAAAAAAGATTTGAAAATTATTCTGATGTATACAGTGTACAATTTACTTTAATTTAAAAAATTTTTTTCACTTGAAGAAATACAGAGCACTGTAAACACCTACACACGTTAAAGAAAGTTACTCTGTTAAATTAACTTAAAAGAGAAAAGGGAAAAGTGATTTCTTATAAATTTGCTATAAATAACTAAGGGTGTAGAAAGAAAAACCCAAGATGCTTTCCATTAAAATCAGTGACCTGCAAAAGCTACTGCAAAACATTTTTAAATATAAAAAATCTTTGAAATAAATATAAAAAAAGGATTTTAATCATTGATATCGTTTGCTTTGATATATTATTTGACGAAACGCATTTTAATGCAGGCACATTATTTAAATATGCAATTTCCTATAACATAATATTTAGGTAATTACAATAGTTCTTAAACATCAGTATTATTTTGATCAATAAATATTTGAATCTGCTGTTAAAATGTAAAATTAAATTCAGTTTTTGTCGACATCAAAACCTACGCTTGTAAATCTTTGTAGAGTTACGAAATTAGAAAAAAGATGAAATATCCGACGTTAATTACCTGTTAGCGATTTGACAGCTGTTCTACCACGCATTTAATTACTTACATTCCAGGAACGATATGATCGTCTTATTTTGTTATTTTTTAGTAGCAAAAAGTAGAATATCGATGTTTAGACTTGATTCATGCAAACTTGCTTAGTAATTTTTTAAATGCAAGATTCATAAAAGTATTTGAGGCCTGATTCACGTTCTTAAGTGATAAATTTTGAAAATTGATTCAAAACTTTGCATTGCTAAACTATTTTTTCATATTTAAGGCAGTTATTAAGATACTTAAATGCAATTAGTCAACATTTTTTTCTAAAACAATATTTATTCTATTTATGCGGATAAAAGGAATAAAATTTTTTGATAACGCTTTATAGAAAAGATTACCGAAGGTTTTTGTTCAAAATATTTATTGTAATTAGCTTATAACTATAGTAAAAAAAAATTAAGATACGAAACTGTACGAAATCAAATTAAATGATAATATACAATATCGAATCTAAAAAAATAAAGAGTAGCTTTTTTTGTCTTTGCTATTACAATGCACAATCAAATCCAGAGACCAATAAACAATAAACAAATCACAACACTCCTCTTCAAACGCATACTCTTAACCAAAACCCACACTCTCAACCAACCATTTCTAATCCTCCTTAAAAAATCCAAAGATACAGATCGAATAACGTTATTTTTCGCCGCTCATCTTTATAAATAGCCCTTTATCTAAATTCGCGCTTTAAAAAGCCATTTATACCTTTTACAGCGCGCGCCAATTCGACGGCTTCCCCTCGACGCGCTCTAAAGTATCAACATTGCGGGGACCAACGAAACATATCCACCACACATACGAATCACTAAACAATATAATCGCACCGCTCATTGACGCAATGCGACGCGGGAGATTTTAGCGCTCGGCGCGCGAGCTTATTGTGAGGATCATTTATTTAAAATAATCGCTTCATACAGCGAGGCGAGTTAGAAAGGCCCGGCGGTCACGAATTGTGCGTCAGGTCTTTTTTTTCTTCATCCTTTGATTGCTGACTTATGGCGAACGGAAGATAAATAAAGTATCAGGGATTTCCGGTATGGTTATTTAGGCGCATTTTCGTTGCTTTATTGAGTGCTGTCCAAAAGTGAGATTTTGGGTATGCCTGGTAGTGAGTGTGGATTTTTAGAAATGCTGAGGTCTCATTTGCTTTTATGCAAAAGTATAAATTTTGAAAAAATAATTTTTTAATTAAGAAAGTTGATAAAATAATTTGTTAACAAAAAGAACGCCATTGATAAATATCAAAATTAATTACATCCTTTTTTTTTTAAACAATTTGAAAGAGCTGAACATTACTCATCGATCTTAATTATGCAATCAAAGATGTGCGTGCAACTGCAGTTGCGTAATTGAGTAATTAAATTTTCGATTGGGATGGGAAGAGAATTTCGATTAAACAATCAACAGCGGAACTAGTAGTATTTCCGATTATCATTGATTGAGTGCGTTGTCCATAATGAAATTAATTGACGATCAATTTGTTCATTTGAGTTACCTGTGCTTAATAGCCTATAGTTCAATCAATAATGATAACATGCAACGATTAAAATTTGTTTTATTTAACAATAATATTATTGAAAAAAAATTTAATTAATATGTTGAATTATACTCAAGATTTTATAAAATTTATAATTTATTCTTAAAAGTTTTGCACAGTTTAAGTTAATTAATTATTACGTTTAATATTATATTCAAGGAAAATATTATGAAAAAACTTTTATTTATATTTCTATAAATTTACATCTTAAAAGTAGCACTTATTTTTTTCATTATAAAAAATCATCTGAATCATAAAATCGATATTATTACATGTACACATACGTAATAATTATTAAAATAAATATATTTAGTATAAGTAGATTAAATTAAAACTAATATATGCATTGCGCAGCCCTTGATAAAAAATTAATGTGTATTTTATTGTTGACGATTTATTCAATATTTATTAGGCTGAGAACGTGATTTCTTTTTTTTTATTTTTATTTTATATTTAATTGTACAATATTAATAAAACAAACCGATATTATTTATTGTTTTTATTAAAACATTATATTATATAAACTTTAAATTATTTTTATACTATTGATTTAAATTATTTTTTGCAAAGGAATAGACATTATCTTTTTGAATGTCAAGTATAGTAAACAATAATAAACATGTGCTTATGTATTTGTATCTAATGATAGTATAAACAATTGGAACCTATTCAAATACAACTTTAAAACACATCTATATGAGTATTTATATATACACATTGTATCTATTGGTTTACTTTTAATATTTTGCCATGTTATCTCAATACCCTAGTAGATGCATACCCAGTCTGGTAAGATGCTTTACATTCATTTTTTTTAACATCTGCTTCCATTAAAGCGTATAAAAGAAAAAGTGTTAAGAATGGCATTTACTATCTTTTACTTTACTAAATGTTAAATTTTTATTATAATATAATGTAAGATATGTTTTTGAATTAAGGATTTTAGGAAGTAAAGAGTTGAGTAGATAATGGATTTAAAGAGGGTATATACATGCTAATATTTTTCACTAAAAAGCAATGAATTTAAGAAAGAAACTCATTGCGTCATTCTCAACCAATTACCAAAAATCGATCAGTCAAAAAATCTCAAAACAACACCCACTAGCCTCAAACTCCCGCCCCAACAACCCACAGCTCCCCACATCGCTCTCAAAACCCTCACCACCAAACCTTCCTCCAACCCACCAAAAAAAAACCCCAACATTCCGCACCAGCTGGCGCAATTCCAACCCCTTCTTTCGCGAAATTGCGACAATAGGTCCTCTGCTCCCTCGGGAGAGACAGACGATCCAGATCCAGCCCTCCAGAGTGCGCCAAGTTCGCCCGCGAGTGACGCAACGCGCTCGCCCCCGCGACGTCATCGCCCCCCATATGCGGACCGATGCATATCCGCGAAGCCGGGAGGAGAGAGGGAGAGAGAGTGTCAAGGTCAGGGTCACGGTTCTGCGGACGTTGCTGTCGATTCGCTCTCTCTCTCTCTCTCTCTTTCTATCTTCCTATCTCTACGGCCAATTAATCGGATTTCGCTAGGAGCTTTGCGCGCTCGTTCGGCTGCGGCTCAAGCTGTTGAATGTCGATAGGTTGATTTTTTGTTTTTGTGTTTTGTGGAGAGGTGCTGGTGTGGATAGGCTTGGACTGGGTTTGTTCAATCGATAGGCGACTGATGGCGAGACGTTTGATGCGTTTTTAATGGCTGAGAGTAGCTATAGGCATGTTTAATCGGTAGTTTAGTGCGCGAGATATGCGCTTTCCGGGAATTTGTTAGGCGCGCTGGTGTATCCTGGTCGTTTGGAATTTTGTATTGTGTGTTTTTTTTTGTTGCGTGTGGGTTTGGTGCTGACGGTTTGTTTGAATTTTTTACGATGATGGGGCGGTATTGGTTAGTGTTTATTTACGTTGATATGCAAGAGGTTGCAGTGAATTTTTTTAAATAAAGTTTTTAAATTTCTGATAATTTTATTTAACAAGTTGTTTTTATTGTAATAATGAGATATATCGAATAAGTGTATGAGATCATATTATTATTATTAATAATGTGACAATAAATTTATTATTTGATTTCTTTAATATATTTTTTTTGTTTTCTATTCTTGTTTTAGATTGAGCTAAACTTTTTACTTGAAATCCATTTTAGAAAGTTTGAAACTGTAATCGAATGTACTTGACATTAAAAAATTTAATAACAAAAGGTTAATTTTCTAAAAATTTATTTTCGAAATTCTCCGAGAAAAAAATCGAAAGTGTTAATGTATATAGAGAGTTCATGCTGTGGATTTCAAAAATATCTATACGTGTAATAATGACTATATACACTTCTAATGAACTCAGCATAAAGATGAATACAGTTCAAGAGATTCTCCTCAAAGTGAAAACTGGCAAGATCTCGTACATTCTTTTTTAAGTTTCAACTTTCTTATGAAATTATTTTAATAAAATTTTGTGTACTGAATTTTTTTGTTATAAGTAATTCATATTTTTAAATATATCATAGTCGAATGAATTTAAATCCCAGTGCAATTATAAAATATAATACAGGTGTTTGCTGAGGAAAATCACGTTTATACATAAAATTTTCATTTTAAAAACTTCACTGCAGATGACATTTAAATAAAATTCTACTTGAATAAATAATTAATTGTCACCTAGAATATCAAATTACGGAGAGCCGCGAAAATTGCGCAACTCACGTAACGCCACCATAAAACTAAAATAGCTCCGCGCAACTATCCTCAAACCACTAAAACATTCACATCATAATTCATCCCAGAAATCCAATTCCGAATAAAAAACCCAATCCATCACGCTTATCAGCAACCGCTCATCAATCCACTATCTCCCAACATCCACCCCCGCTGCACTTCCACACACTCCAAGAACAAAGGCAGCGCTGCAGCCGTCTACCTCAGCGAAGGGCTAATAATACCCAACCCGCGTCCAAATCACTCGCTTAAAAATAGCCCCCCTCGCAGCCGCTTTCCTGTCAAAACCCAACACACGCGTCGTCTGCTATTACCTGTCTATCTTGACGTCTGCTACGGCGTCGCTCTCCCCGCTCTTATCCATCTCCTTGGCCTTCTCCTTCATCGCTCCCGGCTTGAAAAACCTCCGCGAACCTATCTTGCCAACCTAAACAACCTCTCTTCGATATCCAAAGGATAAAAAATACTAACGCGCGCGCGCTAGAATATAACGTTATTACACACTCGAAAGTTAGCAGACGATGCTCTCAGTCTCGTGTATATACAGTATATAACGTGTGGCGGTTGGCGGGCTGCCGCACGGCGCGCGCGTCTCTATCGCGGCTTACATGGCGACTGATCCGTGCCGGCCGCCGCGCGGCCCTCTTATAGAGCCCCCCGGCGCGCGCGGCCGTTGCAACTGCGCGGATTTATCGACCGCTGGTTCCGAGAAGAGCACGTGGACGCGCTGCCTATAACCTACCCCACTGGGGCTGGTTTGTGGAGGGTAGCTAGCGAGAGCTGGCTGGGTTTTTGTTTTGAGGTGAGGAGCGGAGAGTGGTTATAAGGTGAGGACGCGGAGGCAACGTGAGCGGCTGAGCACGCGGAGAGGTGGGTTATTGTTGCGGTGGAGAATGGAGTTATGTGGAATTGTTTAATTGTTAGGGAGATGAGTGGGATCGAGACTGCTTTTCTTATTGATTTTTTCGCGCTGCGCTTGTGGGCTGGTGGAGATGGGGAAAGCTGCTGAGTGTGGTAGGATGTGGGATAGTGTGTTGGGGGATGGGGTGGCGGCTAGGCGGTGTTTGGAATAATTTGGAGTCTGGGAGTTTGGAGAGATTATGAGAGTTACGTTAGTTGATAAAATCAACAAAATCGATAAATGTATGATTTTTGAAATCAGAAAAAATATCACGTATCAACTAAAATTTAAAATAACCATTTTTATTTAAATTGGCGTTTTACATCAACTCCCACATTTTTATTATTCAAATATTTTGTCTAGAAAAAGCTGCTAGATAAACATATAACATCTTCCATAAAGCTTAAATGCACTGTAAAAAATTCTTTTGTAAACTTACATCTCTGAGAGTAGCTAATCAGATTATCCTACTCTCAGAGCAGTAAAACTGCTATAGTCTGGATGAAGTAAAATTATTTAAAAAATTGTAAATTTTACTACTTTCAAAGTAGGATAATCTAATTAACTACTCTTAGAGACGTAATTTTACAAAATTACGTTTTACAGTGTACCGAAATTGTATCGTATGTTGTAACTTAATGTAAAAAGTTTTAATATTAAATATTACATTGTTCTAATAATAGATGTAGAAGTTATCGTTCGCTGGTTGTAATTTATTGAGGTGGATCGCTTACTTCTTGTTAAATTAAAATTTTAATAATAGTTATAAATTTTTAGTGAATCTTTCGACTCCAGCCTTTTT